>CM065795.1:6510043-6792543 GCA_033296515.1 Macrochelys suwanniensis
TCCCAGGTTGAGTTTACAGGGCAGGCAACTGGGAAAAACACCTTTTTCATCTGTGACCAGGGCAAATTGAGCATCAATTTTTCTGACTCTCACCACACTTCTAAATAAGTTTAATCAGTATTCTATACACATCGCGAGAATGTAACACTTTGCACATGTTGGAAAACTGATGTGTGACATTCAGGTGATAACAGGGCTATCAACAATCTATGGTTACAAGGGCAGTAGGAGGTCAGGCTAAAATTTAGTGCAATAAATCTGTTTGGGCGTGATCAAAATCTGACTGAAGTCAGTGGGAACCTTTCCATTCACTTCAGTGAGCTCTGGATCAGGTCCTTTGTATAGCTTGTATTGTATCGTTCCTTATAGATAAAATAGCAGGAAGACATGCAGCTAGTATTCCCTATATGTACAGTGTGGTATCATTATACATGGGTAGGTGTTTAAGTCCTAAAGAGTTTGTTAAAATATTATGTTAGTGTCTCAAATACCTATCATACTAAAGAGTGGTTTTCTATCTTTGTTCGGTGTGCTAATGGAACAGCAGTATCTCTCTGTGTATTAAGTAAATCTTCAGATTGTAAGGACCCAATGTAAAAAAAAAAGATGCTTTCACCTTTAAAGTGAATATTTCTTAAGGATTGGAACTAGGGTCCATTTTTAAGCAGAGAAAAGGGGTGAAATCAATAGGACTATTTCCAATAACTTTATGGTGACAGGATTTCATGACAGTAGTGCATGTGGGAAGAAAAATGATGACATCAGTGGGTGTGTAGTGAACCAGCCTTCCATTAGATTTTGTGCAGTACATCACTCTTATCTGGTGCTCATAGAGAATGTGTCAATAGGAACCTTTTGGAAACTGAGATTTTCCATATAGGCTTGGATGATTAGTCTCATTTGTGAAAGGTTACCACCAAAGTAACCAGCAACCCTACCAAAATACTGATCATTTCTATATCGGCAGATCTTCTGACCACAGTAGAAATCCATCCCTGCACTGGTTACTTTACTAAACAGAGAACACCCAACACCAAAAAAATGAATAGAAATGTGAAATTCCACTCATATGCTTTACATTTTCTTCATTTCAGTCTTGGGAAACAACAGCAACCATGCTGCACCATCCCCGATCCCCAGCCTCCAGGAAGCAACCTCTACACTGAACCCTTACACAGCCGAGGAGGAGAAGAGCAAAATACCTCCAAAGAAGAAGGGCCAGATCATTTTTAATGACCACATACACCTGAAATGGGTTGAGTGGGAAGGGTCAGTTCCAAGGGGGGCAGTTTCCGTCTGGAATGAGGAGGCATCTCACACTGAGTATGTCTGTGCAGAGGCAGGATATTCTGTTGGGTTTTTCAATGAAAGTAAAGGTCCATATTGTTACTATTCCAATGCTGATCAAGAACATCGCACCTCAAACTTCAGAATGTTGGTAAATGAGGATAATTCTGAAGAGCTAGAGTGGAAGAAAGACTCTTATGGTTCTGTTCCACCAAAGTCAGTTCCAAGCTACCCAGGAGTTAATGTTTTTGTTGGGAGGAATCGTTATGGCTTAGGGAAAGTAGTCCCTAAGTTTGAAGCTTTCTTCTTACCTCATAATGGCAAAGAGAAGTGTTACAAAGAATACGAAGTTCTGACCGTTAACACACCCAAGCAAAAGTTCAGTGTTTAATAAATAAGGCAAAATTTTCTTACTGGCCAATTCCAATCTTAACATTGTCCAAAATCCTTAACAATTTTCAAAATATTAAAGAAACCACAACTGATGAGCAATATCGGAACATTGGTCACCCAACTTGAAATAGAGTGATTTCCACTATCAGCACAAAAGTTCCCATTTTCAATGGCACATCAGTACGTTTTTCATCAGAGAGAACTTTTCCATCGTGTTGCTGCCAGTCGTACCAATCTGTGAAAAAAAATCTGTCTACCTGTGAAATGAAAGTCCCCACCATTCACAAATGTGAGGTGGTCATGATGAGTACAGAGATGAGGGCTCATATAACCTAAACAGTCACACTCATCCGTAATGATCAAAATGGAGAAACTCTCAGCAACACCATTTGGGAAACATGAACCAATATCCACATCTCAGATGTGAAAGCTGAGGTGAGACCGTGCCAGCCCATAAGAACTGCTGAACTGTGTCCAAAAGAGTCTGTAGTCCCAGTATCAGCAATATGGAAAATAGTTGCTCTACTTCAGGCTTTTTCTTTTCCCAGATATTGATCTTTCCATGGAATTAGTATAATAACTTTATTGTTTAACATTTTATTTAGGGTTATTGTTTTCTTTAGATACTGAAGGTTGGGACCAAGACCAGTGTACAACCCCCAAGAAACACCTCCTTTTCCACTATCCATTTTATTCTCTGTTCTTATGCCCACAGCTGCCATGTATAATGCTGAACAACCACAGGAGAGTAAAAAGGAGATTAAATGTTGTGCATCAAATTTATTTTTCTGTTGTTCGGATGGTTTTTAGCGTGCCCATAATTGTCGTATCTAAGTGGTTCCTAGCTGAATTAATTCTGCATTGTGAGGCCCATGGTAAGGTTCTGGCATGGATCCACAGGGTAAGCTGGCCCCTGACCTTTCCTCAGGGATCCACACGATCATTGCTCTACCCCTGCTTTGGAACAGTCTCTAGGAGGATCCCCTTCAGTGTGCCAGTCTGCCAGGGTCAGCCTTGCAGCTTCACCACCTCCTTAGACTGGACCCATGGGCCTTCAGCACCCCTGCCTCACAGGGGTTCTGTTCAGTGAGTAAAACTGAGACAGATGCCTGAGGGAGACTTGTCCACTCTTTCTGCACCTCACCCAGCAGTTTCAGTGACGCTAACACAGCATTGTCCAAACAGAAGTGTTTATTAGTCATCGGGAACACAGCGTAGGAAGTCCTTGGGTTTGCATCGAGAAATGAAGCTAGTGCATAGCCCAGAGCTCACCCAAGCTTTAATAAACCCCTTGGTTCAAGCTCTGTTTCTTTCTCAGTCTGACCTCCTTGGCCAGACTGAAGGTGAGAGCCCCTGACTGCCTCCAGCAGCCAGCTCTTATCACCCACCTCACACCTCTCCAGTCCTTTGTTCCCGAGCTGGGGAAAAGCTGCTTGCCTTCCTGCAGAGAGGTGGGGCAATCCATGGTCATTGGTTGCTGGGTTTCAATGTCCTAGTGATCAGATTTGCATTGTCTTCATGGATTCTCCACTGATATGGGGTTGCCAGCCAGTCCCTTTCCAATGACCCATTTAGTTCCAGACAGCTAGGCCCCATTTAAACCCATGCCTTAGCCTGCCCCAAGAGCATACAATCCCTTTGCACTGTGACCAGGATCCCAGGGGTCCACACTGAGATCACTCAATTAGGGTAAACTGCAAAGATTGGGGCAGAAACTCCCCCAAACTGGTGGTTATTGTGATACTGGGGGGAGGGATAGCTCAGTGGTTTGAGCATTGGCCTGCTAAACCCAGGGTTGTGAGTTCAATCCTTGAGGGGGCCATTTGGGGATCTGGGGCAAAAATTGGGGATTGGTCCTGGTTTGAGCAGGGGGTTGGACTAGATGACCTACTAAGGTCCCTTCCAACCCTGATATTCTATGATTCTATGATACTCAGATCCACCAAGTCAGCCACAAAACAGCTTCCAGAATACCGTACTGATTGGAGCCAAAACACAGTTCCCTTAAAAGCAACCCAGCCTTTGAGGTACCTCTCTGACAGCCAAGTCAAATATGAAAGTTCTACCAATCCCAAAGGATTGGACACATTACCTCCCAGGTTAATGAATATTCCAGATCTTGCCCAAATAGACGCTTACAGCCAATTCTTAATAACTCAACTAGAATTTATGAAAAAAGAGAGTATTGGTTAAAAAAATCATTATCCATACAGACATGACTACAGTTCTGAGATCAGTTTCATAGCAGAGATGGTGAGCTTTGGAGTTGTAAAGAGTTCTTAGAATTAGTCCACGTGTTCAGTTCAAATAAATTTGGAGACCTCAATCTTGCAGCTCAATGCTTCCCCTGATAAAGCATAAGCGGATTTGAGACAAAAAGGATCAGGACCCAAGGGTCCTTTATAGAGTCCTCAGCTGAACAATAGGCAGTAATTCCGATTTTGAAGTAGACCTATTTCCTAAGCATCACCGGTAATTAGCTACACGGATTAACATCTTCCACTATTTGCAAGTGATCTGCTATATGCTACAATGAGAAATCAATACAGTGATGTCACTATATTTACAGTTCATTTAAATGTTAAGATCTCCTTTTGATCTCTGATTTAACAGAATACAGCATAGACCAGAACTGTTTGAGTACATTCTCAACCTTTAACAATATATACGTAAACACACAAAACCACAAACATTATCTACCAATATATCTCTAAAGGTTGAATCTGGGTCAATTAGCCTGAAAGCTGCTAAACCCTTTCTGCCATGTGTCACATCCACCCACTAGGTAACAATGCAAAGCAAGGCACACACAGGACTCATAAAAAATAGTACAGAAAATTATCCACTTTGTCACACTTCTATACCATCTCTTTAGGAGTGTTCCCCTGTCATGCTGCCTGGTATGGGACACGGCTAAGAGCACCAGTTTCAGGTCAGACTGCCAGAAAACAGGGGGTGACCCAAATTGGGGGAGGGTATATAAGATTTCACCAATGGGCAGTTCTTACCCATGGCCCAGCTCCAGTTTCTGGCCTCACCAGGGGGTGGGGCCTTGGTGGGAAGAGGAGGAGCAGGAGCAAGGTCACAGAGGGGGGGGGCTCTTGCATGTGTACCACAAACGGGGGTGACAGGACGAATGGGATGGGGTGAACACACAGGACACAGGAGGAGGGCGAAGGTGAAGAATCTGGAAAGGGGGGAAAGGCTTGACTGCTAGGCCAGGCTCCATTTGTGAATAGGGAGGGGCCTGGGGCTAGAGCTGGTAGTTGATCCTTGGCAGAACCAAGCAGAGGGTGGATGAGGGGAAAGCAGTGGATGTGCTATTTCTTGACTTTAGCAAAGCTTTTGATACAGTCTCCCACAGTGTTCTTGCCAGCAAGTTAAGGAAGTATGGGCTGGATGAATGCACGGTAAGGTGGATAGAAAACTGGCTGGATGGTCGTGCCCAATGGGTAGTGATCAATGGCTCCATGTCTAGTTGGCAGCCGGTATCAAGTGGAGTGCCCCAAGGGTCGGTGCTGGGGCCGGTTTTGTTCAATATCTTCATCAACGATCTGGAGGATGGTGTGGACTGCACCCTTAGCAAGTTTGCAGATGACACTAAACTGGGAGGAGTGGTTGATACGCTGGAGGGTAGGGACAGGATACAGAGGGACCTAGACAAATTAGAGGATTGGGCCAAAAGAAATCTGATGAGGTTCAACAAGGACAAGTGCAGAGTCC
Source organism: Macrochelys suwanniensis (assembly GCA_033296515.1). Lineage (NCBI taxonomy): Eukaryota > Metazoa > Chordata > Testudines > Chelydridae > Macrochelys > Macrochelys suwanniensis. The sequence goes on from CM065795.1 coordinate 6,515,447, forward strand.
TGCACTTAGGGCGCAAGAATCCCATGCACTGCTACAGACTAGGGACCGAATGGCTGGGCAGCAGTTCTGCAGAAAAGGACCTAGGGGTTACGGTGGACGAAAAGCTGAATATGAGTCAACAGTGTGCCCTTGTTGCCAAGAAGGCTAACGGCATTTTGGGCTGTATAAGTAGGGGCATTTCCAGCAGATCGAGGGACGTGATTATTCCCCTCTATTCGGCACTGGTGAGGCCTCATTTGGAGTACTGTGTCCAGTTTTGGGCCCCACGCTACAAGAAGGATGTGGATAAATTGGAAAGAGTCCAACGGAGGGCAACAAAAATGATTAGGGGGCTCGAGCACATGACTTATGAGGAGAGGCTGAGGGAACTGGGATTGTTTAGCCTGCAGAAGAGAAGAATGAGGGGGGATTTGATAGCTGCTTTCAACTACCTGAAAGGGGGTTCCAAAGAGGATGGATCTAGACTGTTCTCAGTGGTAGAAGATGACAGAACAAGGAGTAATGGTCTCAAGTTGCAGAGGGGGAGGTTTAGGTTGGATATTAGGAAAACCTTTTTCACTAGTAGGGTGGTGAAGCACTGGAATGGGTTACCTAGGGAGGTGGTGGAATCTCCTTCCTTAGATGTTTTTAAGGTCAGGCTTGACAAAGCCCTGGCTGGGATGATCTAATTGGGTTTGGTCCTGCTTTGAGCAGGGGGTTGGACTAGATGACCTCCTGAGGTCCCTTCCAACCCTGAGATTCTATGATTCTATGATTCTATGAGGGCCCAGGACCATGCTGGCACAGGTTGACCATTGGGAAGAAGGTCTGGGTCCTGATTCTAGGTAGCCATTAGCTCAACTGCATCGGCTATTCAAATCAAAACTACAGTGCTGCCTGTCCAGCCTGATATTCTGGGCACCCCAACTTGGACGCAAGTGCTCCTGTGCACCTCCTAAGTCAGTAGGAGGTGAATTTTTCCCCCATCGTGGCCTCTGGTTCTTGAAAGTCACTGTCAGTTGATGATGATGGCTGCTGTTCTGTTGTGCTGGGGGACACGGTGTGTCTTGGGCGAGAACAACTGGGAGAAGTGCTGCCTGGGAAGATTTTAACAAAAGATTGCACCTGTTTCCTTTCTGCCTTGAGGGCTGCCCTGGGACCCTAGGACTCTCACAGGACTGACATGTGTCACTCCGGCCAACAGAGCAAAACTGCTCTCCTGGGATAGCAAGGGCAGAGGTGATGTGGGATGCAGAGAAGTATTGGCCATGGCAGCAAGCTGCCTTGGAACAGTGGCCAGTGGGACATGTGACTGTTGTGTCTGTGGTTTGGGCACTGGAGCATATGACCACACACCAATAAAGCCAGAACAAGCACGCTTCCCTGCTGTATGCCCCCTACCCTCCCTGCAGCAATCTGCTACAAGCCTGTCTTTGTCTCTCTCTGCAGCACTCTCCACTTTTTTTCAATCCCTCTATCTGCCTCCTTTGTCCTTCCACAACATTAACAGAGCCCGTCCCTTTCAGCTTGGGGGTCGATATACAGAGAACATGAAAAGATGGGGGTTGCCTTACCAACTCTAACGAGACAAATCAATTAAAGTAAACAAGAACAAATGGATATAAACTGGCCATCAGGAAGTTTAGACTTGAAATTAGACGAAGGTTTCTAACCATCAGAGGAGTGAAGTTCTGGAACAGCCTTCCAAGGGAAGCAGTGGGGGCAAAAGACCTATCTGGCTTCAAGATTAAGCTAGATACATTTATGGAGGGGTTGGTTTGATGGGATAACATGATCTTAGTCAAAGATCAATTAATTGCCATCAGTGGTAAATAGGACCAATGGTCAATGATGGGATGTTAGAAGTTACTACAGAGAACTTTTTCCTGGGTGTCTGGCTGGTGAGTCTTGCCCACATGCTCGGGGTTCAGCTGATCGCCATATTTGGGGTCGGGAAGGAATTTTCCTCCAGGGTAGATTGGCAGAGGCCCTGGAGGTTTTTTGCCTTCCTCTGCAGCATGGGGCATGGGTCACTTACTGGAGGATTCTCTGCATCTTGAAGTCTTTAAACCATGATTTGAGGACTTCAATAGCTGAGACATAGGTGAGAGGATTATTCCAGGAGTGGGTGGGTGAGATTTTTGTGGCCTGCATTGTGCAGGAGGTCAGACTAGATGATCATAATGGTGCCTTCTGACCTTAAAATCTAGAATTCATCTATCTATAAGTGGGCTATTATCAGCAGGAGGAAAAATCACTTTTATAGTGGTAATCAGGGTGGCCCATTTGAAACAGTTGACAAGAAGGCGTGAGTAACAGTAGGTGGAAAAATTATCATGTGGAAATAGTTTGTAGTTTGTGTAATGACCCATCCACTCTCAGTCTTTATTCAGGCCGAATTTGATGGTGTCCAGTTTGTAAATTAATTCCAGTTCTGCAGTTTCTCGTTGGAGTCTGTTTTTGAAGATTTTTGTTGAAGAATTGCCACTTTTTGGTATGTAATTAAGTGTTCAGGGAGGTTGAAGTGTTCTCTGACTGGTTTTTGAATGTTATAATTCTTGACGTCTGATTTGTGTCCATTTATTCGTTTGTGTAGAGACTGTTTGGTTTGGCCAATGTACATTGCAGAGGTGGGCCATCCAGATTACCACTATAAAAGTGATTTTTCCTCCTGCTGATAATAGCCCACTTTAATTGATTTGTCTCATTAGAGTTGGTAAGGGAACCCCATTTTTTCATGTTCTCTGTATGTATATATATCTTCCTACTGTATTTTCCACTCCATGCATCTGATGAAGTGGGTTTTAGCCCACGAAAGCTTATGCCCAAATAAATTTGTTAGTCTCTAAAATGCCACAAGTACTCCTCGTTCTTTTTGCTGATACAGACTAACACAGCTACCACTCTGAAGCCTACTCAAAGGAAAGATATTAGTAACTTTGTTATACAACAATTGAAAAAATTGTAGAAAAATCTACAATTACTTTCTATCATTTAGGCTACTTACTATTTGCAGTTCACCAAGCTCGGAACAGATCATTTAATTTTAGGAAACATCCTAACAGCCCTTTCTTATCTTAATCACCCATTAATCACTCTCTTTGTAAACCAAATTTTGATTCCCTGCCTCAGGGGCTCAAACTGGGAGCAGTCTCTTGTCTCCTCTGCGGAACTCCTTATATTGCAAACTAAGGCTACCTGCCCCAGGTTTGCCTTTGGGAGGGTGTTGGGAGGGGAAAATCCCGCCCACACCCCACCCAAAATTTGACCCTGCCCCTATTTTATTTCTAAAATCTAGTTTTGCTGCATACAACATTAAGTTACACAATAAAATTATTACAATAATACATGTGTGTGTACTTACATTATTATTAAAAATATGGGATTTGTATAAACACACCCACCCCCTCCCTCTGAAATAGGTTGGGCTTGTTTTGAAAGGCCATGCCACTTTTTGTGTATGTATGAGACTGGGCCACATTCCAGCTGTGGGGAGGCAGCCAGGACACTAAACTGCTGAAAAAAGCAGTGTGGACCTGGGAGAACAGTTTTAGTCTCTGTGGGGAAATGACCCAAAGCAAGGATTTGGAATAGAAAACTACTTGAAAGTAGCATGAGAATAAGCTAGACAATTCAGCTTTGTCCTTTGCACTGAACTGGTACAGGTTTGGGGAGGACCAGAGGGAAATCTGATGTTAATTTAAGGTATTTAAACTTCATTTAAATGTAACATTGAACAAAATCCAGAAGCCACTAGGACGCCTTCTGAATCTAAGCATGCTGTGCAAGCCCTCCCCCACTTCCCAGCACAGAGAAGAGTCCCGCCCTTTGTGCCTGGTAGGGTTAGTTTCAGTTTCCTTTATGCGTCTAGGTGAGAGGAGAAAGGAGTCAAAGGTCAGTACCAGTCTGCAGGGAAGAAGGACCACATGCCTTAGGAGCGCATGCGTGGGGCCAGATTATAGAAGGAAAATTGAAGAATGACTTGGTTATTTTAGTGGTTTGTGATCTTTAAGGCGATGGAATGAAAAGTGGAAGGTGAGGTTCCTGTCTGAAGTTGCAACTGAACGCACAATCTGCACTTCCCTCTGTGTGTGTACTTCAGCTGAGGGTTTGGAAGGAGAATCCCAGCGGCATTTCAGACAGAAACATGTTTTAAGGAAAGGAGCATGTACTGGAGGTGTCTAACAGTGAAGAAAGTGAGACACTCAGAGGTTTTGTTATCCATGTTCCCTGCAGTTTTTTTCTTCCGTTTTCTCATTAGTTCTGCATTTTCAACCTTATTTTTCTCTGAATTTCCCATTCCTTTTCCTGGCACTTTGCTTTGGGAAAATCTGTTTTTTCTGTTTAACTTGTAAAAAATGTATAATCAGTAATTGAATTTCTTCGGGTATGTTTTGCATGTCTGTCTGTGTTCTATGTTCACGTGTGTGTTTGACATGCATGAAGCTGCTGTGATTTGTCAGACAGGAGACTGGTTTGTTGAAGCAGAGCTGGTCCATGAGACCAAGGGCAGATCAGATCAGATCTTCTAGGACCAGGGAGCAAGGTGGGTTTAAGGGGCTGGCTTAGATTCTCTTTAGGAGAGCTGGCCAAAAAACAGAATTTCTGTCCTGCGGAAAATTGGAAGGTTTTGGAAGTATTTCAGTCCAATGCAGGACAAAGAATAGAACCTCACAACATTTTCTGTGGGAGAGAAATTAAAAAAAAATCTGTTTTGGGAGAATGAAAATTGATTTTTTTGTCTTGCTGGCAAAGTGACAGACTGAAAATATCCTGCAATATCCTGAACAAACTTTATGGAAGTCACATAAACTCTACTGAATTAAGTTAAACCTTTTTGAATTAGGGTTAATACCTTTCAGGTACATTGTGGGTGTGTTGTTGTGGCATTGTATGTACCTTCTCTGGTAGGGAAGGGGGCTGTTAATGAACCTTCTCCATTATCAGCTTTTGAAGCCTGTCCTTCTCCAGAGAGAGACACAAATACTGGTTCAAACTGGATTCTCCAGAGACCAGCAGACAAAGAAAAGACTTTTGAATGAAGAGAGAGAGTTTAAAATGACTCTGGGCCTTCTTCCTGATCCAGCAAATGGACAGGACACCTGGTCCATGGAGGGTTCCAATCCTTAGTGTAGGATTGAGAGGACTTGGCTACTGAGGCCTCATAAGAGAGACAGGGAAGAACAGACAGCTTGTTCTGAGCTGAAGCTCTGATGAACTTGTAGCCACAAGGAAGCCCATGTGATGAGAGCGTTGAAAGACTGTTTCTGCGAGGGTCCCTGTTAGAGGTGGGGTGATCTTTCTCCGGTAAGCTTATTAGCATTAGGTTCTTTTATTGTTTTTAATGTTTTCTCTGTAATGCTCTTTACCTTAAGAAGAAAGTAGGCTGGCTTAGAAAGAACTGTCTGGTGTCTTATATCTGTAGCAATTAAAGCTGTTATCAGTCTCTGAAGAGAAAGCAAGCAGGTCTGATGAGGCAGCCTGTCTGTGCTGGGACATACACAGTAAAGGCAGGAAACTGTGAAGCCTGGAAAAAACCCAGTCAGAAGGCAACAGCTGAAGAGCTGGAAACTTGACCGTGAATGCTCTTGTTACTCCTGGGGGAATTCTGCACCACTGCACACATGCGGAATTCATGTCCCCTGCAGATTTCTTTGCATCCCTGCAGCAAAATGACTTTTGATGGGGAAACAAAGGGAAGCCGCAAGAGCAGCCACCCACCCCTTCCCAGTAGTGGTGGTGCATCATTTTGGGCACCCAGAGAAGCTGGCGGCGAGGTAAAACACTGCGGGAGGGGGAGACCAGTGCTGAGTATGATCTGATCGGTGGCTCCTACCCTGCGCTGGGCTCAGCTGCTAGTCCTTGCTGGTCTGGAGTAGGGGAGGATGGGACTTCCTCTTCCCCTGCAAGGAGCGGCTGGGTCTGGGTCAGACCCACCCCTAGAAACCTCTCCTGGCTGCAGGAAGCTTCACAATCCCATCCCCCCATTTCCTGCCCCTATCGCTCCCCAATGCCAAACCCCCATGCATCTGGACCCTTGTCGTGCCTCACTCCCCCACACCCATAACACCCCTCACTGAGCCCCCTGCATCCAAACCCACACACTGCCAAGCCTCACCGACCGCACCCAGCCCCCACACCAAGACGCACCCCCTCTTCATCTGGACCCCCACTGAGCTCCTCCCCCCTGCATCCAGACACACCCTTGCACCCAGACCACCCTGATGAGCCCCCCGCACCCAGACCGTCCAGCTAAACCCCAACCACCATCACCTGGACCCCCCTCAACAAGCCCCAGTGTATCCAGATTCCTCCCGCACCCAGACCCGCCACCAACCCACCCACACCTAGATTGTCCCACACAGAATCCTCTCACCCCACACCAGGATACCCCCACATTAAGCCCCTCAACACTTGCATCCTGTTAGGGACAGAGTCTTGTGCCTGCGAGACTCTGTCCCTCTTGCTCACTATATTGGTGTGCCTGGCACAGAGGGGCAGGGCCTCTGGGTGTTTCTGTGGCAGGCCTGGCCCTTGTGCTGTGTCAGGGTTGGGTGCAGCCTCACTGCTGAGTCCATGTCCCAGGGGTGTGGGGGTTGTAGAGTGATGTCCCAACTCCGTGCAGCCAGTGGCCTGTGCTCCCCACTGCCATGCTGGAGCTGCCACATTTATTTATTGACAAATAAAATATGCAGGATTTTAAAATATTGTGTGCAGAATTTTTAATTTTTTGGTGCAGAATTCCTTCAGGAGTACCTTGTTGAACCACTCTGGAAATACAGCTGCAGTTGCCCTGAACTGTGCCTGGAAATTGACAATAGCCTTCCAAGTTGACTGCCAGATGCTGAGCTCCCTGGCTCTCCACCTTCCTACCTCTCAACCTCCCTCCCAGCCCAGCTCTGGCTCCCCAGCTGCCTCCTGGAAGGCTCCTGTCAATTTCACTTTCTCCCTGCAGTGGGGCAGCCAGGGTTTGGTTGTTTCAATTTTCCTGAGGAAAAACCTTTTTTTGTTCCCCAACAAAATTGAATTTTTGCTCCAGAAAATTATTGATTTTGTGAAAAGACCATTTTCCTTTGGAAAATCATTCGGATGGACAATTCCCGGCCAGCTCTGATCTGTAGGGGGTGCCTGTCCAGGTAGCCAGTCTCCTGTAGCGTGACTGAGAAAGGGATGGGAAGATGGCAGGCAGGATGGTATGGGCTGGGGAACAGGATTCCTTCTCTCCCCCTCTATGAAGGTGTGGGGGGGGGCAGTCAGACTAGGTGGTCACCCTCAGAGGCGATAGGAGTGGAAATGCCCAATCTCCCCCCACAAGAAACTCCAAGGGTGAGTTCTTAGAGGTGGGAGGTGTTATTGGTGAGGGGATATGAGGAAAATGGGGGATGCATCATAGGGACAGGTGGGTGTATGTGGCTGGATGTTTGTGTTGGGAGAATGAGCTTCATTTGCTAAGAGGCAAGAAGGGCAGTTGCCCCCTTCCAGCCTTGGTTTGGCCCCCCTACTTTTCATGGGTCTATATGCTTTATACCCCCCCACCTAACTTCTCAAAGATATAATATAATATAATCACATGTACTGTTTGCTGACACACCTTTGTCCCCTCTAGAACTGTTCTGAAATGACATTGCTGTAGCACTTAAGATTATAGAATATCAGGGCTGGAAGGGAGCTTAGGAGGCCATTGAATTTAACCCCCTGCTCAAAGGAGGGCTAATTCCCAATTTTTTGCTCTAGATCCTTAAATTGCCCCCTTAAGGATTGAGCTCATAACCCTAGGTTTAGCAGGCCAATGCTCAAACCACTGAGCTATCCGTTCCCCACTGCTGTACAATGCAGTAGCTGTGTTGATGGGAGATCATGGCTCCCTTCACACAGCGTTGTCTACACAGGGGGTTAGGTCGGTATAATGACGTTGCTCAGGGGTGTGGATTTTATACCAATTTTGGTTTATAGTTGAGACCTTGAGGTCAATGGCAATTGGGACAAATTACAACATGGTTTTACAAAAGGTAGATAGTGCCAAACCAACTTGATCTCCTTCTTTGAGAAAGTAACAGATTTTTTAGATAAAGGAAACGCAGTGGATCTAATCTACCTTGATTTCAGTAAGGCATTTGATACCACATGAGGAATTATTGGTTACATTGGAAAAGATGGGGATCAATATGAAAATTGAGAGGTGGATAAGGAACTGGTTAAAGGGGAGACTACAGCGAGTCATACTGAAAGGTGAACTGTCAGGTTGGAGGGAGGTTACTAGTGGAGTTCCTCAAGGTTCAGTTTTGGGACCAATTTTATTTAATCTTTTTATTACTGACCTCGGCACCAAAAGTGGGAGTGTGCTAATAAAGTCTGCGGATGACACAAAGTTGGGAGGTATTGCCAATTCAGAAAAGGATCGGGATATCCTACAGGAAGATCTGGATGACCTTGTAAACTGGAGTAATAGTAATAGGATGAAATTGAATAGTGAGAAGTGTAAGGTTCTGCATTTAGGGATTAATAACAAGAATTTTAGTTATAAGCTGGGGACGCATCAGTTGGAAGTAACGGAAGAGGAGAAGGACCTCGGAGTCCTGGTTGATCACAGGATGACTATGAGTTGCCAATGTGATGTGGCTGTGAAAAAAGCTAATGCGGTCTTGGGATGCATTAGGCGAGGTATTTCTAGTAGAGATAAGGAGGTGTTAGTACCGTTATACAAGGCATTGGTAAGACCTCATTTGGAATACTGTGTGCAGTTCTGGTCTCCCATGTTTAAGAAGGATGAATTCAAACTGGAACAGGTATAAAGAAGGGCCACTAGGATGATCCAAGGAATGGAAAACCTGTCGTATGAAAGGAGACTCAAGGAGCTTGGTTTGTTTACCTTAACCAAAAGAAGGCTGAGGGGAGATATGATTGCTCTCTTTAAATATATCAGAGGGATAAATACCAGGGAGGGAGAGGAATTATTTCAGCTCAGTACCAATGTGGACACAAGAACAAATGAATATAAACTGGCCATCAGGAAGTTTAGACTTGAAATTAGACGAAGGTTTCTAAGCATCAGAGGAGTGAAGTTCTGGAACAGCCTTCCAAGGGAAGCAGTGCGGGCAAAAGACCTATCTGGCTTCAAGATTAAGCTAGATAAGTTTATGGAGGGGATGGTTTGATGGGATAATATGATCTTAGTCAAAGGTCAATTAATTGCCATCAGTGGTAAATAAGACCAATGGTCAATGATGGGATGTTAGAAGTTACTACAGAGAACTTTTTCCTGGGTGTCTGGCTGGTGAGTCTTGCCCACATGCTCAGGGTTCAGCTGATCGCCATATTTGGGGTCGGGAAGGAATTTTCCTCCAGGGTAGATTGGTAGAGGCCCTGGAGGTTTTTTGCCTTCCTCTGCAGCATGGGGCACGGGTCACTTACCGGAGGATTCTCTGCATCTTGAAGTCTTTAAACCGTGATTTGAGGACTTCAATAGCTGAGACATAGGTGAGAGGATTATTCCAGGAGTGGGTGGGTGAGATTCTGTGGCCTGCATTGTGCAGGAGGTCAGACTAGATGATCATAATGGTCCCTTCTGACCTTAAAGTCTATGAGTCTATGAGTCTAGGGGTGTGGATTTTATACCAATTTTGGTTTATAGTTGAGACCTGGCATTAGGAAAAAAAACCAGCCATGCTTTCTTTGAGCCCCGTAAACAAGCAAAAAGGGCATGAGACCAATTTTTATAATCCTTTGAAGATCATTTTTGAATATCATATAACTCCTTACAGGTATATGAATGGTACAGATAGAAAAGGAGTGTGCAGAGTGGTACAAGAGGGGATGGAGAACAGAGGTTTTACACCAAGCAAAGGAACATTTAGGCTTGATTTCATGAGAAGTCTATTCAATTGTGAAAAATTTTCTAGTGGAAGTGCTGGGAGCCCATCACAATTAGTCTGGAGAGAGCACAGCGAGGGACAAGTCTGCTTTGGATCTCTCGCTTCTGAGATTTTTTAGAAGAAGCTTTAATTATATGAAGACAGGAGGTGTTAAAAATCTGTGCCCACTGCATCCCACTCATGACGTGAGCTGGAGATCCTCTCCCTCCCCGTCTGCCTGGTTCACCCCATAGCCCTCAGTAAGGTCTCCTTGTCCAATCTCACTGTATTCTTCAGCAATATGAATGAATACCTCAAGGAGCTGTCTGCACTTCGCAGGGGGCCAGGACACAGGACTGCAGTAAATAGGTACATAAGAGATACCTGGCAATAGCTCTTTGTTCAGAGCAGCAATCAGCAGTCTAGTGCATTTCCTGTTGCAACATGAACTTGGCTGAGTTCCCAGCTCTACAGCATGGACCCTAGTAGGGCCCCACCCCCAGAAACATGGAGTTGATTTTGTCCAAAGGTGTGAAGAGCTGAGATAAAAGATCTCAGGAGGGGTGGATCTTACTAGCAGCATTGAATGAGTGTAATCTGGCCCCTTCTTACTCCGCATCACTGTGCAGCCCTTACACTGCATCCTCTACTCACTTCCTCAGCTCAAAGTTAGTGCAGACCTCTGCTCTCAACACTCCTTTCCCCTCTGTCCCCATGTTTACAATTAAAACTTGCTAGGCCTTCCCTTTCATCCCTCTTCACTTGTGCACAACTTTCCCTAACTAGCCCCACACCTGGCTCGATTCTGACCTTGTGTGACGTTATTGACAATAACTGGGACCATATAGATCATTGTTACAACCAAGGTCCTGTAGTGGCACCAAATCTTATATAAAGGGGGTCAAATGAGGTGTCTAAGACTGGGTTATGCTTGGCTGGTTATGATTATGCCATTTATATGTATGTATCAGTTTTGTAGTTGAAGTTATGAATATTGGCTTTATACTGTCTGTATTTCGAACTGGGGCTGGGCTTCTGGGACCTAGGACAAGCTATCAGCTCTGCCAGGCCTGCTGAATGGCCCATTAAGAGCCATTAGCGATACAATGGACCCATTGAGAGATGGCAGACACTCTGTGACTTAACAAGATATGCAGGGACTTTGCCCATGTGACTCCAGACTCCATTTTGCTGTGATTTTCCACAGTAAGGACAAAGAGGTGTCTTTACACCTGGAAGAAACTATAAAAGGCAGCTGCCTCATCTCTATTTTGTCTTCATTCCTGCTTCTTACCTCTGGAAGAACCTTTCTACAAATGGAAGCTTTGAACAAAGGACTGAAGGACCCATCCCAGCTGTGGATGTACTCCAGAGACTTAACTTGAATTTGAACCTGCAGTTTATTCCATCTCTGCAAGCCTGAACCAAGAACTTTGCCATTACTGTATGTAATTGATTCCTTTTAACCATTCTAGCTCTCACCTATACATTTTTCCTTTTATGAATAAACCTTTAGATTTTAGATTCTAAAGGATTGGCAACAGCGTGATTTGTGGGTAAGATCTGATTTGTATATTGACCTGGATCTGGGGGCTTGGTCCATTGGGATCGGGAGGACCTTTTTTTCTTTTACTGGGGCATTGGTTTTCATGACCAGTTGTCCCCATAACGAGTGGCTCTGGTGGTGAGACTGGGAAACTGGAGTGTCTTAGGGGATTGCTTGGGATGACTTGTGGTTAGCCAGTGGGGTAAAACCAAAGTCTCCTTTGTCTGGCTGGTTTGGTTTGCCTTAGAGATGGAAAAACCCCAGCCTTGGGCTGTAATTGCCCTGCTTGAAGCAATTTGTCCTGAACTGGCACTCTCAGTTGGGTCTCGCCAGAACCAGCATCATTACACCTTGCACCATCCCTAACACCCTATGGCCCACCCTCTTCCTGAGCCTGCAGTGTCCTCATTTACCCTAACATACCAAGGCGTCACACCTCCATATCCTGATCCTTTTCTGATCTTTCTCCTCATCTTGCCCCATGGGGTTGTTCTCCATGCCTCCAGACCAACTTGCACCTGCTGGCTCTATACTGACCTTGCTTATCTCCAGGACCTTGCCCCAGGTTCTGATTCTATACATAGACTTTTGTTACCTCCCTAAACTCCTCAGTACATCTCAGAGGATTACAAGGGTGTGTGTCTCGTGAGCAATGACAGAGGGAAAGTAAAAGTCCCTTCTCTATTGATTATGTTGTTCATGCACATCACTGTGCTTTGTTGGACAAACATCAGGGGTAGGGTAGTGTGTGTGTGTTGCGGGGCAGGGGGGGATCTTTGACTTGTACAATATGAAAAATGCCACACATTGGATAGAAGGTTTCCAGTGTTGCTGTATCTGTGTTGGCCCCAGGGTATTAGAAAAACAAGGCAGGTGAGGTCATTTTATTGATTGAACCAAGTTTTTTTTCTATAGCTCTTGACCACGGTGTTATAACCTGTTCATATGTGTGTATGTGCCATATATGACCTTTACTGAATCACTTGTGTTTATATGACTGAGTCACCCATTGGAAGCAGGAGGATACTGATATGTGATAGAAATTCCCATTGATCTCAGGTAAAGGTCTGTGTTTTGGGAAAGTTTTATAGCTGGAAGCGTGCATAGCAGAAGACCATAGGGTATATGTCTGTAGCTATTCACTATAAGATTTTACTCAAGATTCTCGTTTTTTTTAGGAAAAGACATAGAACCAAGGCTATGACCACTTAAATCTATTAAAAATAGATCTATTGAATCTATTTAAATCTTTTGTTGCTCAAGAAGCGGTGTTAACTGATGTCCTCACATGATAGTACCTTGGATAATTATATTTTTTCTACCTAATATTCCTCTTGTAATAACAATTGTTGTTTTTCACTTTTCCTCCCTGAAATTTTATGTGATGTTGGAATTCTACAAGAAGGACATGGCCATGGATGCAGACACAGAACTCTTGGAAAAGATTAGTCTGAACGAATTTGCCTCCAAGATTGGGGAGGAAAAAGAAAAAGGTCAGTAATTCCAAAGTCACTGTAATCTCCAGAGTCTTTTTGTACTGAAGAGCCACAGACCAGTGACTAGCAAAGGGACACAGTTTGAGATGAAGAAAGAGATCCTGGAGTCATTGTGGATAGTTCTGTGAAAACAACCACTCAATGTCCAGCGGCAGTCAAAAAAGCGAATAGAATGTTGGGAATCATTAAGAAGGGGATAGATAATAAGACAGAAAATATCATACTGCCTCTATATAAATCCACGGTATGCCCACATCTTGAATACTGAGTGCAGATGTGGTCTCCCCATCTCAAAAAAGATATATTGGAAAAGAGGAAAAAAAAGATATGGTATGGAACGGCTTCCATATGAGGAGAGATTAATACGACTGGGACTTTTCAGCTTGGAAAAGAGGCAACTAAGGGGGGATATGACACAGTTCTATAAAATCATGAGTGGTGTGGAGAAAGTAAATAAGGAAGTGTTATTTACTCCTTCCCATAACACAAAAACTAGGAGTCACCAAATGAAATTAATGGGCAGCTAGGTGTGGGGCATAGCCTGGGGAGGCTTCAGAGACACTCCTCTGAGACACATTTCCTCACTGCTTCCTCTCTGCTCCATGGGAGTAGCAATTTGCTGTTGGCCTATATCAGCAGCAAATTATGACTAATAGACTCATGGACTTTAAGGCCAGAAGGAACCATCATGATCATGTAGTCTGACCTCCTGCACATTGCAGATCCCAGAACCTCGCCCATCCCCTGCTGTAATAGGCCCCTAGCCTCTGGCTGAGTAACTGAAATCCTCAAATAATGAGTTGAAGACTTCAAGTTACAGAGAATCCACCTTTTATTCCAATTTAAACCTGCAAGTGACCCATGACCCATGCTGCAGAGGAAGGCGGAAACCCACCAGGGTCTCTGCCAATTTCACCTGGGGGAAAATTCCTTCCCAGCGCCAAGTGTGGCGATCAGTTGGACCCTGAGAATGTTGGCAAGACCTTTCAGCCAGACACCTGGGAAAGAATTCTCTGTAGTAACTCAGAGCCCGCCCCATCGAGTGTTCCGTCTCTGTCCACTGGGGATATTTGCTGCTAGCAGTTGCAGATGGGCCACATGCCATTGTAGGCAGTCCCATCACGCCATCCCCTCCATAAACGCATCAAGCGCAGTCTTGAAGCCAGTTAGGTTTTTTGCCCCCACTGCTCCCCTTGGAACGCTGTTCCAGAATTTCATTCATCTGATGGGTAGATATCTTCATCTAATTTCAGGCCTAAACTTTTCTAAAAAAATCAATTATCTTCTCAAAGGAAAAGATCAGCTTGGTCTGCCACAATTTACCTTTTGTAAAACCATGTTGTATTTTATCCCAATTACCGTTTACCTCTATCTCCTTAAGTACTTTCTCTTTCAGAATTTGTTCCAAGACCGTCATACAATTGAGGTCAAACTAACAAGCCAGTAGTTTGCCGGAGCATTTTTTTCCCTTTCTTAAAAGTAGGTACTATATTAGCGATTCCCAACTCATAGGGTACGTCCACCACGTTTACAGATTCATTAAAAATCCCTTGCTGTTGAGTTTGCAATTTCAGGTGCCAGTTCCTTTAATATTCTTGGATGCAGATTATTGGGGACCCCCAATTTGCTGCAGTTAAGCTGTTTGAGTTTGACTTTCACCTTGGATGTGCTATTTCTACTTCTATATCCTCATTTCCATTAGCCTCCTTGCCACTAACACTAAGCTCCCCATTAGCCTTATGAAAAACTGAGTCAAAGTATTCATTTAGTTGTTGGGTCATGTCTAGATTCTCTTTAATCTCCACCCCATCTTCAGTGCTTAGTGGTCCCTCTACTTCGTTCCTTGTTTTCTTTTTATTTATGTGGCTACAGAACCTTTTACTGTGGGTTTTAATTTCCTTTGCATGGTCCAACTCGGTTTGGTTTTTGGCAGTTCTCATGTTTCCCCTACACTTTCTGACCTCCTATGTTAGCTCAGGGTGTGGAGCGAGAGGAGCCAAGTTTCTTCCCCTCCCTGCCCACTCCCCACGACCTCCTCGCTTGCATTAGGGAAGAGGCTCAAAGTAAACATGCCCAAGGATTCTAGGTATCCTGTGAAGGGAAGAAAGGGGTTCTTTCAGAGGGATTTGGGCTTTGAAAATCCCAATCTAAATTCCAACTACAGACTGTATATTACGGATGAGGATGAGCCTGCCCAAAGAACCCAGCTTGATCTCAGGTCCCAGGTTGAGTTTACAGGGCAGGCAACTGGAAAAAGCCACCTTTTTCATCTGTGACCAGGGCAAATTGAGCATCAGAGAATAAAGAGGGAAGCCCACAATGCCATTTTACAGGGATTTTTCTGACTCTCACCACACTGCTAAATCAGTTTAATCATTGATTACTCTACTACACAGAGAACATCCAACACCAAAAAAATTAATGGAAATGTGAAATTCCACTCATATGCTTTACATTTTTTTCATTTCAGTCTTGGGAAACAACAGCAACCATGCTGCACCATCCCTGATCTCCAGCTTCCAGGAAGCAACCTCTACACTGAACACTTACACAGCCGAGGAGGAGAAGAGCAAAATACCTTGGTAAATGAGGATAACTCTGAAGAGCTAGAGTGGAAGAAAGAATCTTATGGTTCCGTTCCACCAAAGTCAGTTCCAAGCTATCCAGGAGTTAACGTTTTTGTTGGGAGGAATCGTTATGGCTTAGGGAAAGTAGTCCCTAGGTGTGAAGCTTTCTTCTTACCTTATAATGGCAAAGAGAAGTGTTACAAAGAATATGAAGTTGTGACTGTTAACACTCCCAGGAGATAGCAAAAGTTCAGTGTTTAATAAATAAGGCAAAATTTTCTTATTGGCCAATTCCAATCTTAACATTGTCCAAAATCCTTAACAATTTTCAAATTATAAAAGAAACTACGACTAGTGAGCAAAATTGGAACATTGATCACCCAACTTCACAGAATATCAGGGTTGGAAGGGACCTTAGGAGGTCATCTAGTCCAACCCCCTGCTCAAAGCAGGACCAATCCCCAATTTTTGCCCCAGATCCCTAAATGGTCCCCTCAAGGATTGAACTCACAACCCTGGGTTTAGGAGGCCAATGCTCAAACCACTGAGCTATCCCTCACCCCCAACTTGAAATGGAGTGATTTCCACTTGTGACAGGTTCAGTCACAGAGACCCCCTTCGGACGGTCATGCTGAAACTACCTTTGAGCCCATTTACCCTGTAGGTTACAGGTGTAATCTGGAACTGTTTCAAAACCAGTTCCCTAAATTTACCATAGTTTGAAATATCAGCAATAGGCATCTTATTAAATATGTCCAGAGCTCTCCTAGTCAATTTTGCAACCAAAGTGGTCATTTTTTGATCTTCAGGAATCGCATGGAGAGTGCACAGTCTCTCAAAGGTGATGAAATATTTGGAAATATCATTGGATTCATCATATTGCGGGCATAATCATTCCCATTTGTGGATTTTTGGGGAAGTAGAGCCAGCTGCTGAAGGAGTTTGTCTCTTTCACTCCATTACAGCCAGTTCATGCTTCTGGATCTCAATTTGGGCCTGTATTTCTGTCTCTTTTAGTTCCAGGGCAGCTTTTTGTGCTTCAATTTCTTTGTCTTTTAAGTCCAGAGCTTGCTGGTAGGCAGCTTTTTGTGCTTCAATTTGAGCCTGTTTCTGGGCCTCCATGGTTTCCCTTCTTTGAGCCTCATTTCTGCCTGTCACATTTGAAACTCATGTTCCTTTGCCTTTTCTTCCGCTTCCAGTCTGGGCAGCTCTAGTTTTGTAGCTGCCTCACTGGTAGTCATTTTCCTGCTTTCTTGTGCTTATTTCCCTCACCTGAAATAAATAAACAGAAAATAACAAACCAGTAACCACTTTGTCTGTTCTCCAGCCATCACACTCAAAACTCACTTAAAATCACTAACAGTATCTCAAAGCAATCAGCTGTGCACAGATCCTGCCGACTACGCCACTGTGACGGGTTTGGTCACAGAGCCCCCTTTGGGACTGTCACCTGATGTGCTGAAACTACCTCTGAACTCATTTTCCCTGCCAGCTTGGGACTCCAGAACCGTGCCTTGTTGAGCCAGACACAGACCCAGGGTCTGAACCATGTCCCCAAGGCTGCAGGCTTTAACCAAAAACCACTCAGCAGTTACTCCTGTCTCCAGCACTGAAACACCCAGCTCCCAATGGGATCTAAACCCCAAATAAATCTGTTTTATGCAATATCAATCTTATACAGGGTAAACTCATAAACTGTCCACCCTCTATAACACGGATAGAGAGATATGCACAGCTGTTTGCTCTCCCAGGTATTAATCACTTACTCTGGGTTTACTAATAAACAAAAGTGATTTTATTAAGTATAAAAACATAGGATTTAAGTGGTTTCAAGTAATAACAGACAGAACAAAGTAAATTACCAAGCAAAATAAAACAAAACACACAAGTCTAGGCCGAATACATTACGAAACTGAATACAGGTAAATCTCACCCTTAGAGATGTTCCGATAAGCTTCTTTCACAGACTAGACTCCTTCCTAGTCTGGGCCCAATCCTTTTCCCTGGTACAGTTCTTGTTAGTTCCAGCTCAGGTGGTAACTAGGGGATTTCTCATGACTGGTAGCCCCCTTTATTCTGTTCTTTCATGGCTTTGGCATAAGGCGGGAATCTTTTGTCTCTTTGGGTCCGCACCCCTCCTTCTAAATGGAAAAGCACCAGGTTTAAAGTGGATTCCAGTAACAGGTGACATGGTCACATGTCCTGTGAGACCCCAAGCCTCCATTCTTTCCAGCCTGACTCACATGAAAACAGGAAGGCTTACAAGTAAACAGAACCATTTACAACCAATTGTCTTAGTTAATTGGAGCCATCAAGATTCTAAAACACCATTCTAAACCACATTTTGCATAACTACAATAGGACTTCAGAGTAATACCTCATATTTCTAGCTTCAGATACAAGAATGATACATTCATACAAATAGGATGAACACACTCAGTAGATTATAAGCTTTGTAATGATACCTTACAAGAGACCTTTTACATCGGGGTTCTCAAACTGGGGGTTGGAACCCCTGAGGGGGTCATGAGGTTATTACATGGGGGGTTGCAAGCTGTCAGCCTCCACCCCAAACCCCGCTTTGCCTCCAACATTTATAATAGTGTTAAATATATTTTAAAGTGTTTTAAATTGATAAGGGGGGGGTCGCACTCAGTGGCTTGCTATGTGAAAGGGGTCACCAGAACAAAAGTTTGAGAACCACTGTTTTACATGAAGCGTATTCCAGTTAGATCATATTCACACTTATAAACATATTTCCATAAAACATATGGAGTGCAACGTCACACCACTATCAGCACAAAAGTTCCCATTTTCAATTGGACATCAGTACGTTTTTTATCAGAGATAACTTTTTCATCGTATTGGTGCCAGTCGTGTGATGCTGTGAAAACATCAGTTTACCTGTGAAATGAAAGTCCCCACCATTCACAAATGTGAGGTGGTCATGATGGGTACAGAGATGAGGGCTCCGATACCCTAAACAGCCACACACATCCGTACTTATCAAAATGGAGAAACTCTCAGCAACACCATTCAAGAAACATGCACCAACATCCACATCTCAGATGTGAAGGCTGAGGTGAGACTGTGTCATAGAATCATAGAATCTCAGGGTTGGAAGGGACCTCAGGAGGTCATCTAGTCCAACCCCCTGCTCAAAGCAGGACCTACCCCAACTAAATCATCCCAGCCAGGGCTTTGTCAAGCCTGACCTTAAAAACCTCTAAGGAAGGAGATTCCACCACCTCCCTAGGTAACCCATTCCAGCCCATAAGAAATGCTGAACTGTGTCCAAAAGAGTCTGTAGTCCCAGTAGCAGCATTATGGAAAATAGCTGCTCTACTTCAGGCTTTTTCTTTTCCCAGATATTGATCTTTCCATGGAATTAGTATAATAACTTTATTGTTTAACATTTTATTTAGGGTTATTGTTTTCTTTAGATACTGAAGGTTGGGACCAAGACCAGCGTACAACCCCAAAGAAACACCTCCTTTTCCACTATCCACTTTATTCTCTGTTCTTATGCCCACAGCTGCCATGTATAACGCTGAACAACCACAGGAGAGTAAAAAGAAGATTAAATGTTGTGCATCAGATTTATTTTTCTGTTGTTCGGATGGTTTTTAGGGTGCCCATCATTGTTGTATCTAAGTGGTTCGTAGCTGAATTAATTCTGCATTGTGAGGCCCATGGTAAGGTTCTGGCATGGATCCACAGGGGAAGCTGGCCCCTGACCTTTTCTCACAGATCCACACGACCATTGCTATGGCCCTGCTTTAGAACAGTCTCTAGGAGGATCCCCTTCAGTGTGCCAGACTCCCTCGGGGTCTCACTCTTCCGCCAGGGTCAGCCTCGCAGCTTCACCACCTCCTTAGACTGGACCCCTGGGCCTTCAGCACCCCTGCCTCACACCTGGAGTTCTGTTCAGTGAGTAAAACTGAGACAGATGCCTGAGGGAGACTTGTCCACTCTTCCTGCACCTCACCCAGCATTTTCAGTGACACTGACACGGCATTGTCCAAACAGAAGTGTTGATTAGTCATCTGGAACACAGCATAGGAAATCCTTGGGTTTGCATCGAGAAATGAAGGTGAAAGCATAACCCAGAGCCCACCTAAGCTGTAATGAACCCCTTGGCTCAAGCTCTGTTTCTTTCTCAGTCTGACCTCCTTGGCCAGACTCCAGGTGAGAGCCCTCTGACTGCCTCCAGCAGCCAGCTCTTATTACCCACCTCACACCTCTCCAGTCCTTTGTTCCCAAGCTGGGGAAAAGCTGGGGAAAAGCTGCTTGGCTTCCTGCAGAGAGGTGGGGCAATCCATGGTTATTGGTTGCTGGGTTTCAATGTTCTAGTGATTGGATTTGTCATTTTCTTCATGGATTCTCCACTGATATGGGGTTGCCAGCCAGTCCCTTTCCAATGACCCATTTAGTCCCAGGCTGCTAGGTGGCTTCAAACCTGTGTCTTAGGGCTTGGCTACACTTGCAAGTGAGACAGCATTAAAGCAGCCCGGGTGCCCTAACCCTGAGGTGTCCACACTGGCAAGGCACTTAGAGCGCCTGGACTCTGCAGCTGGAGCGCTCCTGGTAATTCACCTCCACGAGAAGCATAAAGCTTGTGCACCCCAGCTGAAACACCTGTGTGTCAGTGTGAATGAGGTGTTGCATTACTGCGCTGTGATTGGCCTCCAGAAACGTCCCATAATCCCCTGAAGTCAAGTGGCGACTCTTCTTATTGTTTTGAAATTGGCTGAAATTGCAGGCATGTGGATATCCCCTTTCAAAGCTCCGTTTCTGACAGCCGTCTGCTTATCTGCTGCAGGACAAAGCAAGCCATTAGTGTGGAATGCTGCCGTTGTGAGTGTGTATGAGAGAGAGAGGCAGGGGACGTGGGGGTCTGCTGCTGTCTGAACTTACAAGACAGCATACTGACACACTCTCTGCCCTGAAAACACACTGTCTCTCCCCCCACATACACACAACACACTCTGTCACACTCCACCCCCCGCCATTTGAAAAGCATGTTGCAGCCACTTACACACTGGGATAGCTACCACAATGCACTGTGCTCTGTGACATTGCAAGAGCTGTTAATGTGGCCACGCCAGTGCGCTTGGAGCTGACCGTGTAAACACACGGCAGCATTTTCCCTGCTGCGGTCTCCGAAGGCTGGTTTAACCCCAAGCGCTCTACCTCTGCAAGTGTAGCCAAGCCCTTAGCCTGCCCCAAGAGCAAACAGTCCCTTTCCAGCCACTAGGTAAAAAGGGGAAAGTGAGGCACACACAGAACTCATAAAAATAGTACAAAAAATTTCCCATTTGGTCACACCTGTATATCATCTCTCTAGAAGTGTGCCCCTGTTGTGCTGCTTGTGGGACATGGCTAAGAGCACCAGTCTCAGGTCAGATTGCCAGAAAACAGGGTGTGTACCCCAAACTGGTGGGGTATGTACAATTTCACCCATCCAGTAACAAATGTGTTTTTCTGAAATACTATGCCAGTTGTTTTGAAGCCACAGACAGTTCCCTTCAGGCGCTCTAGCCCCTCATGCACCACCCAGACAAACCAGACTTTATGACGAAAGGCCATTAAATCCAAAATTCACCAGACATTAGCTTCTTCCCGGTCCAAAGAACCGGCCACTCACTCCAGGACAATATGTACTTCAAGATCTAACCCCAAACCCACGCTGGTAGCCAATCCTTTAGGAAACTAAAACCTAAAGGTTTATTAACATAAAAGAGAGAAGAGAGTTGTTAAAATGAATCCTATGCATTACAATTGATTTCAGAGTCTGGCGATCAGGATAATGGCAGTGAAGTTAAATCTGCTAGCTTGCAATAAGTCTCCCTGGTTCACCCAAATATTGGAGTTCTCAGTCCATTGTTCAAAGCTCCCTTTTGTTAGAAATCACAGTCCAGAGATGTGGAGCAGGATGAGGCAAGGGGGTGATGTCACCATCTCCAATTTATACCCCAGTCCATGTGCATGGAAAAATACTGGCTCAAATGTGGAGCTACGCATCACATGTTCTACGTGCCCTGCTGTGTCACTGGGCCTCTATTGTCCATATGCTCTCTGAGGCATTCTTGGGAGGGGCACACTGGAAGAGCTAATTCTCAATGGCCCATCAGCACATGGCTGACCAGTCTTGATGTAAATCTGTCTTGTGGTTGTTACCCAGGAACACAACACATTTAGTAACAAGCATACAGTAAAATTTCGTTACGTCGTACACAGTGGTGATACACACATTTAAACAGGCTAATAATACTTAGCAGATTATAACTTTTACAATAATCCCTTACAAGGTGAGCTTTGTACAATGTTTATCACAATTGTCCATCACTGGTGGCAACATTAGCAGACGATCGCCTTATTTTTTATACAGCATCACAGCGCCTTTCAGTGGCCTCCACTTTTTAGAAGGCTGAGCCCCTCAGGCCCATTACTTCAAAACGGAGTCATTAGCTTCAGAGCCTCTGTGTCTCACCACGGCTTTTTCAGCAAGTCCAAAAGAACTTGAACTCTTGTTAAAAGCCTTTACCCCTTTGGGAGTGATGCACCCAGCAGATGTTTTGCAGCAGCACAGGATGGCTGTTTCAAAACAAGTCAGCATTTATGAGTCAACTGGAATTCAGTGTTTTAGGGTCCTTAGGTTAGAATGGAAAAGCCAAGTTTTTGTGCATGTCCTGGCTGGCAGAACATCTTGCCTCTGTAGCCCAGTGTAGCCAGGATTCCATTTCACCGCCACCGCACTGCCCAGATGAGTTCTTAACACCATGTTCTGACACCTCTGGGTTTCTGTCAAGCTGCAGTCACATGGCTTTCATGTGTGCTGCTCCCCTTGGCTGCCAGTCCTTAAAAGTTAATGTCCTGACCTTGGTCCAAAGTATTTCCACCCATAAGTTACAGAGAGACAAGGTGAGTGAGGCTTTATGCTGCTTGCTCCAAAATGCTGTGTAGACATACAAAGAGAGCAGGGGTGCCAGGACAATTTGTATAGTGCAGGTGCTGAAAGCCATTGAACCAAACTGTAAACCCTGTATATGATCCTAGAATCAAAAGAATATTAGGGTTGGAAGAGACCTCAGGAGGTCATCTAGTTCAACCCCCTGCTCAAAGCAGGACCAACACCAACTAAATCATCCCAGCCAGGGCTTTGTCAATCCGGACTTTAAAAATCTATAAGGATGGAGATTCCACCACTTCCCTAGGTAACCCATTCCAGTGCGTCACCACCCTCCTGATGAAATAGTTTTTCCTAATATCCAACCTAGACCGCCCCCACTGCAACTTGAGACCATTGCTCCTTGTTCTGTCATCTGCCACCACTGAGAACAGCTGAGCTCCATCCTCTTTGGAGCCCCCCTTCAGGTAGTTGAAGGCTGCTATCAAATCCCACCTCACTCTTCTCTTCTGGAGACTAAATGACCCCAGTTCCCTCAGCCTCTCCTCGTAAGTTATGTGCCCCAGCCCCCTAATCATTTTCATTGCCCTCCGCTGGACTCTCTCCAATTTGTCCACATGCCTTCTGTAGTGGGGGGACCAAAACTGATTCAGTACTCCAGATGTGGCCTCACCAGTGCCGAATAGAGGGGAATAATCACTTCCCTCGATCTGCTGGCAACGCTCCTACTAATGCAGCCCAATATGCCGTTATCCTTCTTGACAACAAGGGCACACTGTTGACGCATATCCAGCTTCTCATCCACTGTAATCCCCAGGTCCTTTTCTGCAGAACTGCTGCTTAGCCAGTTGGTCCCCAGCTTGTAGTGGTGAATGGGATTCTTCTGTCCTAAGCAGGGCCGGCCCTAGCTTTTTGGCCGCCCCAAGCAAAAAAAAAAAAACAACCCACAAGCGCCGCCCCCCCCCAACGCCGGCCAAAACACGCCCCCCCCAACAACACCGCCCCGCAAAAATGCCGGGGGGGGGGGGCCCAGCGGGGAGGGCGGCATGCCCGCTGCCCCGCTCCCCCTGCCAGTGGGGAGCGCGGAACGTCTCCCGCCCCGCTGCCCCGACCGGAGCGCCGGCGGGGAGCGGAGCACGGCTGCCGCCCCGCTCCCCCGGCCGGGGTGCCGGTGGGGAGCGGAGCACGCCTGCCGCCCCGCTTCCCCGGCCGGGGTGCCAGCGGGGAGCGGACCACGCCTGCCACCCCGCTGCCCCGGCGGGGAGCGGAGCACACCTGCCGCCCCGCTGCCCCGGCCGGGGCGCCAGTGGGGAGCGAAGCACGCCGGCCGCCCCGCTCCCCCGGCGGGGAGCGGAGCACGCCTGCGGTCCCGCTGCCCCAGCCGGGGCGCCGGCGGGGAGCGGAGCACGCTGGCTGCCCCGCTCCCCCGGCAGGGGTGCCAGAGGAAGATTAGTTTTTTTTGTAAATTTAAAAAACAAACAAACAAAAAAAAACCCTTGAGTGCCGCCCCCTCCAGGTGCCGCCCCAAGCATGTGCTTGGTAGGCTGGTGCCTGGAGCCGGCCCTGGTCCTAAGTGCAGGACTCTGCAAATTGATGTTGTTGAAAACTATGTCTAATTGGTGGACAAAATCATGTGAAAATAGATTATTCTGCCCATCCCCTCCCCGTTGGGGTCTTTAAAAAGAGACTTTCGTGTGGGAGAAATCGATTGCGGAACAGATGCCTGGGAGATTCCCAAGGGAAGGGCCTTCAGGCCCCTACTTCTCACTAAAACTCTGTCCCTCATTCATGAGCCTCGAGGGTAATCAGACCTTGACACACCAGTGGATGCCCAACTAGCATCACTGCACTAGCAAGGTCCCCAGCCTGATACACATAAGATCCTGCTCTGTCTCCCCTCCCTCATGTCCCTTTCCATCCAAACTTTTCTTCTTCCTGTCCTCTCTCGTCACCTGGTCCTCAGACCAGCTTCGCTGCATGATGCTGGCATGATAGAACGAGACAGCCCCTCTAGGTCTGCCCAGTCTGAGAAGATCTGGTACAGGTGAGGGGGGAGGGATAGCTCAGTGGTTTGAGCATTGGCCTGCTAAACCCAGGGTTGTGACTTCAATCCTTGAGGGGGCCATTTAGGGATCTGGGGCAAAAATTGGGGATTGGTCCTGCTTTAAGCCGGGGGTTGGACTAGATGACCTCCTAAGGTCCCTTCTAACCCTGATATTCTATGACCTGACCAGCTCATCCAGATGGTAGCCCACAGTGGGGAAGTAAGCCTGGGTCCAGAGCAACAGCTGTCATGGCCGCCCTGTCAGCCCAGAGCATCCATCCATGATGGACCAGCCACCTCATATCCAGAGAACATTGACAGAAGCCATATTTCTGCCATCTTTACTATTCTGTCTTTATTATTATTGTGGAAGTGCCTAGAACCCCATTATGCCGGGTGCTGTGCAAACACAGAACTAAAAAGATGGGCCCCTGCCCTGAAGAGCTTACAATTTAAACAGACAAGACAGACACCGGGTTGGGGATAGTCACTGCATCTATAGTGATTGACTGCTAGAAAACACTGTATGGATTATAACATGTTACTATTGTTAAATGGTGAATGTGCTGGAGTTCAGCTTAAGCAGACGAATCGTAAAGCCCATCAGTCCCCACAACAGAATGAGACAGGCTCCTTAAGCTGGGACTCAGCTAAGACCTGTTTATTAGTTATGGATTGTGATGAGTTTGTGTTCTTCATAAATAGGACTCCTGATTTTAGGTTTTAACTAGGGCTGTCGATTAATTGCAGTTGACTCAAGCGATTAACTCAAAAAAATTAATCACGATTGATTAATCGCACTGTTAAACAATAGAATATCAATTGAAATGTATTAAATATTTTTGGATGTTTTTCTACATTTTCAAATATATTGATTTATATTACAACACAGAATACAAAGTGTACAGTGCTCACTTTATATTATTTTTATTTCAAATATTTGCACTGTAAAAATGATAAAAGAAATATATTTTTCAGTTCACCTCAAACAAGTACTGTAATGCAATCTCTTTATCGTGAAAGCGTAACTTACAAATGTAGAATTATGTACAAAAATACATAACTGCACTCAAAAACAAAACAATGTAAAACTTTAGAGCCTACAAATCCACTCAGTCCTACTTCTTGTTCAGCCAATCGCTAAGACAAAAGTTTGTTTACATTTATGGGAAATACTGTTGCCTGCTTTTTATTTACACTGTCACCTGGAAGTGAGAAAAGGCATTCGCATGGCACTTTTGTAGCCGGCGTTGCAAGGTATTTACGGGCCAGATATGCTAAACATTCGTATGCCCCTTTATGCTTCGGCCACCATTCCAGAGGACATGCTTCCATGTTGATGTTGCTAGTTTAAAAAAGTGTTAATTAAATTTGTGATCTGAACTCCTCGGGAGAGAATTGTATGTCTCCTGCTCTGTTTTACCTGCATTCTGCCATATATTTCATGTTATAGCAGTCTCAGATGATGACCTAGCACATGTTTGTTTTAAGAACACTTTCACAGCAGATTTCACAAAACGCAAAGAAGGTACCAATGTGAGATTTCTAAAAATAGCTACAGCATTCGACTCAAGGTTTAAGAATCAGAAGTGCCTTCCAAAAATCTGAGAGGTTTGGCGCATGCTTTCAGAAGTCTTAAAAGAACAACACTCAGATGCAGAAACTACAGAACCTGAACCACCAAAAAATAAAATCAACCTTCTGCTGGTGGCATCTGACTCAGATGATGAAAATGAACATGCGTCGGTCTGCACTGCTTTGGATCGTTATCAAGCAGAACCCGTCATCAGCATGGACGCATGGCCTCTGGAATGGTAGTTGAAGCATGAAGGGACATATGAATCTTTAACGCATCTGGCAGATAAATATCTTGCGACGCTGGCTACAACAGTGTCATGCGAAAGCCTGTTCTCAATTTCAGGTGACATTGTAAACAAGAAGCGGGCAGCATTATCTCCTGCAAATTGGAACTAAACTTGTTTGTGTGAGTGATTGGCTGCAGTAGGACTGAGTGGACATGTAGGCTAAACTCTAAAGTTTTACATTGTTTTATTTTTGAATGCAATTATTTTTTGTATATAATTCTACATTTGTAAATCCAACTTTCATGATAAAGAGATTGGACTACAGTACTTGTATTAGGTGAACTGAAAAATACTATTTCTTTTGTTTTTTACTGTGCAAATATTTGTAATAAAAAAAAGTGAGCATTGTACACTTTGTATTCTGTGTTGTAATTGAAATCAATGTATTTGAATATGTAGAAAACATCCAAAATATTTAAATAAATGGTATTCTATTATTGTTTAACAGCGTGATTAATCGAGCGATTAATCAAGATTGTTTTTTTAATAGTGCGATTAATAGCGATTGATTTTTTTAATCGCTCGACAGTCCTAGTTTTAACCAATAACCACTGATAAAACAACCTAGTTTTAACCAATAACCACTGATAAAACAAGTAAATAAATTGATGTTTATCCATTAAACACTAAAAAACACTAGAAATGTTCACTTAGTTCATGCTGACTTCACTTTTTTCCCAGCACAGTTGGTTTATATAGGCCATATCCCTACTCCCTGGCTTGTACTTAAGGGCTTGTCTACAAGGAGCAGTAATGTGGACTATAGGGTGTGATTTCTTAAATGCACTTTTAACTGTCTTGGCCATTAATTGGTCTGTGTATCTGGTGTGCACTACAGGTTCCCCAGTGTGCTTCAATGTAGTGCTGCTTGAAGTGGTGCTACGTGTATATACAAAAAGAAAGCCCCGAAAAGCCTGGATTTTTGGACATCTACATTAAACTCAAACATTGCTAAAAATAACCCCCAACAATGAAATTCATAAACTCCCAAGAACAGAAGCCCAATTTTTAAAATACTTTTCAAAATATGCCAGCAGCACCTAGGAGGCCAAAGCCCCATTATGCTGGGCACCATACAGGCACGTAACAAGAGACAGTCTCTGCCCTCAGGAGCTCACAGTCTGAGTGTCAAACAGGTGGACAAAACACAAACAGAGGGAGGGAGGACGGGAGGCTAAGGTAACAAAATGATCAGAGTTTGGCAGAAGAGCAGAGGGCCCAGCTCACCACTTTCCTCCCTCCTCCAGATGGATGTGCCTTCCCACAGCATGGCAGTGGCAGGCTTGACAGAGGGATTTCAAAGAGGGGACGGTTGTTCCCCTGTGACAGGCTCTGCTCCCGTCATGATGAAGTGTTCAGCCTAGAGCACAATTCCTGTTTCTGTGCTAAAAGCAACGGGGAAAATACTTTATACAAACAACTTCTCTCCTCCCCTCCCTGCGAACAGTTCGTCCTACCTGCTCACTGACTGGCAATTGGAGTGCCAGCAGCGCGGGTGCTGGTGCCATGTTGGGGAGCTGCCTGGGCTCTCCTGTAGGCTGAGCAGCAGAAGAACTGTCCCCTAACGGCCACTTACATGATGATCTATTCCCACAGGACATCCCCTCCACACAGCTTACCCTTCACTGTAAGAGAGAAAGATCCCAGGGGCAACTAAAAGGCTCTGTCAGCTCCCCCACCTTGGCTCCCAGTCAGTTCAGAGCAACTACAGGTCCCGATGGGAGTGAGTGGGGAATGTTGAAGTAACTTGGGCCTGAAAGGCTGTGACATACCAGGGTACAATCGAGACCAATGAGCAGCTGTGTCACCCCTGCCCTGCAACCCTGGGTGCCGTACAATGCCTTGCTGAAGTAGCTTCCATCTGGGCTGCTCACAGCCTTCCAGCATGCAAGCCACACCCTGATTGTCGGTGTGAACTGCAGCCTGCCAGCTGCATTCAGGTTACACACTGGCTTTCACAAGCTTTGATTATACTGCAGAGTGACCCCAACACACCCCAGCCTCAGATTTCCCCCCAGAAATTTATGTCCCGCACTGCCCAGCCCTCTCCTGCACAGTGCAAATATACTGAGTCTTATTCCTTTAAGGGAACAATGTGTTAGCTTATTATCTCAGATAGGTATCCAGACACTTTAATTTAAACACAGTGGATTCGATAAAACAGTAAAATACATTTATTAACTACAATGAGAGAGATTTTAAGTGAGTACAAATAACGAGGCATAAAAGTCAGAAATGGTTACAAGAAAAATAAAGATAAAATTCTTACTAATGCTTAACTTAATAAACGATATCAGATTCAAACAAAGTGTCTCATCACATGCTTTCAGCCGATTACACACTCTCATGTCAGGACCCTTCTCCCAGAATCCAACGACTGCTTCCTTTGTCTCTTCAAGTGCAGTGAATGAGATGGGCAGGGAGAGAGAGGGGTGCTTTGGGGTGTTTGTCCCTCTTTTTTGTAGTTTCAGTCCCCCTCTCGAAAAACATTTCCAGCTGAGGCCCAGGAGACAAAGAGTCGATGTGGAAGGATGTTCCCTGCTGTTTTTTCCACCTGTTTGAACTTTCTGTCTTTCCTTCAAGCTTGATGACTCTGTTTACTGCTCAAATGCAAATTAAGGCAAGCACACATTCCTTTGTCTAGGACAGAGCTGTTTGCTAACTTCTGTTTGGGCAGAGCTGTAGGGGTTGGAACATGTGTTAATAACACCATTCAGGGGAGTCTTATAACTTCACATGCAATGTTGCCAGGCATATTTTACCAGGACAATTCTGAGCAGCAAATTATGAGTTTTCAAATGACCCCTTATAAAACATGCCTTTGTGACATTATCTGATTACAATATGACCATATAGAGCATTGTTTCAACCACTGTTATATATTTGCAGCAAATCTTGTACAAAGGTTGTCAAGTGAGGTGTCTATGAAAATGTTATGATTTGCTGATTATGATTATGCTATTTGTGTGCATGTATCATTTTTGAATTTGAAATGATAAGTACTGACTCTATACCTGGATTTCAAATTTTGGCTCCTGGGGTATCGCCCACAAGGTAGCTAGCCAGCACATGTTGGAGGGACTATTCAAATTAAGTGGCTCATCAAGACCATAGCCTCCACTGGCTCCAGCTAGATTCAAATTAAGTGGCTCATCAAGAAACACTTGGTTGACAATGGACCATGGGAGACGCCCATCTACACTGAGTCGACTCTTGATGTAAACGTGCTGTCTGGAGTGTAGGTAATGGCTTCCTGCAATTACTGAGGGAAACTGGGCATGAACATGTGACTTGTCCATGTGACTCCAAACTCCATCTTGTTGCTGTAATTTTCCACAGTAAGAACAATGGGATGCCCTCCACATGGCAAAAGCTATAAAAGGCCCTGGAACACCTCCATTTTGTCTTCAATCCTGCTTCTTAGCTCTGGAGGAACTTTGCTACAAACTGAAGCTCTGGACGAAGGACTGAATGACCATCCAAGCTGTGGATGTATTCCAGAGACTTAACTTAAACCAGCAGTTTATTCCATCACTACTACAAGCCTGAACCAAGAACTTTGCAATTACTGTATGTATTTGATTCCTTTAACCAATTTTAACTCTCACCTTTCTTTTCTTTTCTTTTCTTTTCTTTTCTTTTCTTTTCTTTTCTTTTCTTTTCTTTTCTTTTCTTTCAATAAACCTTTAGATTTCAGATACTAAAGGATTGGCATCAGTGTGATTTTTGGGTAAGATCTAAATTATATATTGACCTGGGTGTGTGGCTGATCCTTTGGGATCAGAAGAACCTATTATTTGATGAGACTGGTTGTAAAGAACCACTCATCTCTGAATCCAGTGTTTTTGGTGGTGATAGAAGAACTGGAATGCCTGAGGAAACTGCCTTTATGTTTTCTTATTAGCCAATGTGGTGAAACAGAAGTTTACTTTTGTTGCTGGTTTGGTATATCCTACAGGGGATAAGCCACCAGTCTTGGGGTGTATCTGCCCTATTTCTCAGCAGTTCGTGCTGAATTTGGTATCCTCAGTTGTGACCCACTGAGGCATGGTTATAGCCTTGTACAGGTATTACTACAATAGCATGTAGGGTGTGAACACAGGTATATATTTTGTCACACAGGCTTACCCCAGTTGTGAGTTTAACTGTGGTAAAGTGCATACAAGTTTATAAAATGTTTCCCCTACCTATAACAATAAATGTTGGTGGAAAAAGATAGGAAGGGGAGACAGAAAGGCTGGGTTAGCCCAGTCAAAAGTCTATCGATAGAACTCAAGGATTGTGCTGAGATCATGTTGGGTAACCAAGGGAAGTGTGGACCCAGAAATCAATGCATCAAAATTACTGTGTTGCAAATTAGGTCAAAGTAATGGAATGGATTATTCCACCCATCACTGCCCTTTTGGGGTCCTAAAATAAAAATACTTAGTAAGGGGTGGGGGGAGAATCAAGCTAGGCTGGGAGACAGGTGAGCATCTTTACTGTCCTGATCCTGAGAGATGATCAGGATGCTTGACCAGACTGGGCCAGGTGACACCATAGCCTCCACTGGCTCCAGCTAGATTCCGAATAACACCTGGGAGGTGAGACTTTGATTCTTACTGTCACACCCAGCTTCATGTGTCATTGTCCTTCACCACCTTAGTTCTCTTTTTTATCTCTTGCCTTCCGTCAAACAAGAGTCTGGCTTAGCCAGCCAAGCCTGTCTCTCTTTCACACCACTTCTGCGAGTCCATGGTCACAGAGGGCAGCTAAAAGAGCAATGTCTGAATCAGCCGGATGCTGGTACAAGTTAGCCAGGTGTCAGAGTGGCTGATCAGACACTGACACTAGCAGAGCAGGTGCCAGCTCATGCCAAGGCCCCAAGGCTTCAAGTGAACACTAACCAAAGCAAAGCTGAAAACCAGCCAAGCTCACGTGGGTGCTAGTATTGTTAAAATAGGGTTATAAAAATGTGTTCAGACTTCATGAAATGCTTGTAAGTTGCTGCATGCAGTAACCTCACATATAATATCTGTATCCTATGGCATAAGGTAATATTTAAATGTTTACTCTGTAACTGTAACAGTGTTTGCTCTGAAACTGTAAACCACCAGTCAAGAGAGACGCATTACCAAGTGTGAAATACGAGTTCGCCGCAGGAGGTGTTATCTCCTGCCCAACAACAGAAGAACAATCAACACCAGGTGAACCATTGTGGAATGTCAGAGGACAAAAGAATTTGCTTCCCCCTCCCCTCCCCCCACCCCAAAAGAGGAGATGTGCATGTGAACTCATCCCATCATCTTGAACTCTGGGGAAGGGAATAAAAACCTCTGACAAGAAGAAACTATCTTTATGCTGCTTTGACTTTGAGGAGCAAGGATTATTAAGCATAAGCAAAAGTTCCCACGTGCTTGGTCTGGGCTAGCCCTAAAGGACATACGGAGCTTGCCCATTATAGAAGCTTCTACCACCTTTTGGAACCTAAAACTGTAATTTGTGTGTGTGTTTCTGTGTGTGTGTCTGTGAGTGTGTGTTTACCTGCTTTAACCTTGTAAATAACTCATTTCTTTTCCTTTTCTTCATGGGCAGTTCATCATGTTAGAGATGTCTTTATTTTGTTGAATCTTGACCACTCTGCCTTTTGCCTCCTACTTCATTCCCCATCGAATAAGTTGTCTCTGCTCAGCTGCTGACCCAGGTAAATATATTTGTCGAGATTTCTTTCCCGTTTACAGTGATGATTCCTTCTGCACAATGTTCATTCCGCATCCACTTCATCTTCGACAGGTTCACTTCCAACCTGATATCATGTGAAACTGTTTGCAGTTGCTGCAATTTGTTCTCCAGTTCTGCTGTGTCCTTTGCCAGTATTACACAGTGGTCAGTAAAGAGAAGATGTATTAACTGTTCTCCGTCAATTTTGATTCCTTCTTCCCAGTTCAATTTCTTGAACAGAAACTGATGTACTGCTGCAAACAGCTTCGGTGAGATTGTGTCGCCTTGTCTGACTCCTCTGTGGCATAGTAATAATGCAGTGAACATTGAATAATGTTATCTCTGTTGAGCAATTGTGGTTAATTTCTTCCAGCAGGTCAATGTACCTTGGGTCGATTCCGATTTCATTGAGCGCGCTGAGTACAGCATTAATCTCTACTGAGTTGAACGCCTTTTTGTAGTCGACAAATGGCTTTGTATTCCTTGCATTTTTCGATGAGCTGCCAAACTGAGTGGATGTGATCAATTGTCTAATACCTTGAGCAGAAACCAGCTTGTTCTCTGCTTTCATACATTTCAAGATCCTTCTTAATCCGATTGAGTATGACCTGGGCGAAGACTTTATACACTTGTGAGAGGAGTGTGACTGGACAGAAGACAAGGAAAGAACTGTTTAACTCCACTGTTCTGCCAGCAATGATATACGGAGCAGAAAGCTGGTCAACGATGAAAGCGGAGGAAGAAAAATTTGCTCTCACCCAGAGAGCAATGGAAAGGCGAACGTGTAAGATATCGCTCCGTGATCACATACCGAATGAGGAGATCAGAAGGCATACAGAGGTGACCGATGTAGTGCAAGGCGATGTACGACGCAAAGCAAAGATGGGCGGGTCATGTTGTCCACAGGCAAGACAATAGGTGGACAACCCGCATCAGTGAATGCATCCCCAGCGACCACAAGCGACTGCTGGGCAGACTGAAAACGTGCTGGGCTGCTCCCATGACAAAACTCTTTGGCCATAAATGGAAAAAATGTACTCGCAACAAAATAGAATGGTGAGGCGTCGACTTGCATTCGTAGAGGGACAGATGAGGACAAGCCGGACAAAGGTGAATAAATCTTTAGATAGTTTATTATAGATTGGCTACAAGTGTTGTCTTTGTAAGATGTAAGATCTAAGATGCAATTGACCTGGGGTAAGTGACTGGTTCTTGGGGACTGGGAGGAACCTGAATATTGTTGTGATTTTTGGTATAAGGGACCATCTGTCACAAAGGCAAGCTTGCCTATGTGGTAAGATAGAGAGGAGTACCCAAAGGGACTGTTATAGTGCTTGAGGAGTTCACACTTGATACTTGACTGGTGAAATAGAAGTATAGAACTCACAACCAATTTTCGTTTTGCTGACACAGACTAACACGGCTACTACACTGAAACCAATTTTGAGTTTGGGCCCTGATTCTTAACAGTCTGGTTGGTACTCACCCTCTTCAGCCACTATAGGACAGCTTGACACAGATCATGTGCTGGGCCTGTGTTTCTCCAACAGTAAGGCTGTACGTGAGAGTTAGCATCAGAGACAGAAGCTGCATTTTCTATATTTGCTGGTCTTTTCTCTCCCCTTGTGTCCATTTGTCTTGATTTGTCATCTAGGAAATGGGATCGGACTTTAACAACAACAGCAGCAGCTCCAGCCCCTCTCCACTAATTTCTCTCTCCTCCCCAAAAGGACAGCTATTAGTATCTGTAATACCATCGAAGAGATTGTCAGGCAGGGGTTTCTTTTCGCTTCCAAAATCTCTCTAAAGCTAGAGGGGAAAAAAATAAGAGGATGTTGTTAAAATAAAAGTCTAACTTAATACTTGACATTTCAAAGGCTTTAACTGTTTTTCTTTCTTTATCTGTATCTTTAATAAAAGGTTAAAAAGATTTTTAACAGTGTGTTTGCCATGGGACTAAGCAGGCTGAGGTCTCTCTATTTAAAACCTGAGTCTTGTTTAACTGTCTAGTGTTGTATAGTGACAGGGATCACATTAATTCTTTTGACTCTCTGGGCCCATTTATTCCATCCAAATTAACACAACAGGAAGAATGGGTGGAGATTGAGACAAATATGGACACATTATATGAGAGAGGAGAATGGAGGAGCAGGGACACAGGAAACTAGAAAACCAAGGGGAAAGGAAAGACAGGACACAGACCACCAGAGACAGAGCAAGAAAAAATAATCCTCTTTTTATGGAATGTCTGGTGCTAAAATTGTGCTAAGGGCTGGGTGAATAGACCGTTGCAGCCTGCCCGGGTCACCAGCCAGAGCCCAGATTAGGGCCAGCCAGACCACCATGGATTGGGGCCAGCTGGTGAGACAGAGGGCTGAGAACCAGCAGAGACAACAAGTCTCTCTGCTCCAGTGGCAGCAGTGACTGCTGCACAG
The DNA here is from genome assembly GCA_033296515.1 of Macrochelys suwanniensis. Taxonomy (NCBI): domain Eukaryota; kingdom Metazoa; phylum Chordata; order Testudines; family Chelydridae; genus Macrochelys; species Macrochelys suwanniensis. The sequence goes on from CM065795.1 coordinate 6,549,840, forward strand.
ACTGGGACCCCATGGCCAAACCTGGGTCTTGCGACACCAGCCCCCCCCACTCTGGCTGCAGCAGTACAGTTGATGGGGGACTTCCTAGCAGCAGGAAGCCCTGGCCGTATGGCACCGCCCTTCAGCCCTGGGCCGATTGCGAGGCTGGGCCTGCCTCGTGATGACAGCCAGTTTGGGCCGTTACAGGACCAATGGCCTGTGAGGATCAGATCCTATGGCCAGGTGTGCACTAGAGATACCCACGCTCGCCAGCACCTTGGCCCCAAGCTGACAATCCCGGTGATCCTGGGCAAGCAGCACCTAGAAGCCCTAGTCGACTCGGGGTGTGAACAGACTTTGGTACGCCGGTGGCTGATCCCAGCCCCTGCCCAGATACAAGGTCAGATTAGCCTTCGCTGCATCGATGGGGATGTAAAGGTCTATCCCACAGCCCAGGTGACACTGACAGTGGCCAGACTGACATGGGGAATGCACGTGGGTGTTGCTCCAGTGCTGCCCTATCCCTGGCCTGGGTTCAACCAGGTGATGCGAACCATCGGTCGCCAAGGAACCCCCACCCAGACGGTTCTCGAGGGGAACAACCCCGATGACATGGAGGTCGAGACTGAGGAACCAGGCCTAAGTGACTTCAAGGGGGGATGGAGATGGAGATGGAGTTTGGAGATGGAGAACATGGAGATGGAGTCTGGGGAACTGGGCCTCGGTGACCTACCTGGCCCGCCAGAGGATCAGACTGCCAGGGACAAGGGCACGCCAATCCCTCTCGAGGGGGCAAATCTCCAGCTAGACGCGGCGACAGACTTTTGCCAGGATCAAAGGAATGACCCCACACTGAAGCATGCCTATGAGCAGCTGTTCTGCGTGGATGGGGTCATGGTAGATGCGCAGAGGGCCAATCAATGGCCTTGGTTTGAGCTCACCCGGGATCGGCTATACCCCAGGATCCGCAAGCCCCGGTCCCAGCTGCTGGTCCCTCGATGCCATAGATGAGCCATGTGACAGATGGGTTGGTGGAATAGTTTAACCGGGCACTAAAGAATATGCTCCGGAAGTTCCTCCCTGAGCTCCACCATTGGGATCAGCTCCCGTCCTCCCCCGCTGCTGCTTGCTATTCAGGAGGTGCCACAGGCCGTCCACCAAATTTCCGCCTTTCGAGCTCCTATACAGCCGCCAGCCTCGAGGCCTGATGGATCTCATGAGGGAGACATGAGAACAGACCCTGTCCTGTGCTGTGCTGAAGGGTTGCTCCAGTATGTGTTTAAGCTCCAAGAGCATCTCGTCCAGGCTGGGACCCTTGCCCAGGAGAACCTCCAGAAGGCCCAAGCACAAGGGTATAATCGCCGTTTGTGAGAGTGGATCTTCGAGCTGGGGGACTGAGTCCTTGTCCTGCTCCCTGCAGCTGAGTCGAAGCTGCTGGCCTGCTGGCAGGGGCCATACGAGGTCACCCACCACATAGGCCGTGTCAATTACGAGGTTTGTCAGCCAGACCGGAAGTAAAAGCCCCAGATTTATCATGTGAACCTGCTAAAGCTCTGACATGAGCGGGATGAATTATCCGTCTCTCCCGCCCTCTCCTCCCCCCCCGCCCCGAACCAGGACTGCAAACGCTCATTGGAGCTGAGCCCGAGAACCCCTTGCTGGGGGACACCCTCTCGGCCGAGCAATTGAAGAAAGCCAGACATCTCATTGAGGCCTTCCCTCGAATGTTCACCCCTGTGCCCGGACAGACCATCCAGATCTACCACTCCATCACCACCCGTCCTGGAGCGGTTGTACGAGGAACTACCCAACCACTCCCCCACCATATGCGAGAGGCAGTGGAACAGGCGGTCCAGTCCATGTTAGAACTCGGGGTAAATGAGAAATCGTTGAGTGAGTGAAGGAGCCCGATTGTCCTCGTCCCAAAGCCAGATGGGACCTGTCGCTTTTGCTTTGACTTCAGGAGGGTCAATGTGATATCCCACTTCGACGCCTACCCGATACCCCAGGTGGACGAATTACTCGACCGACTGGGGAAGGCCTAGTATATCACCACCCTGGATTTAACCAAGGGATATTGGCAGATCCCGCTGACACCGACATCAAAGGAGAAAACTACCTTGGCCACCCCGAGGGCTCTATCATTTTACCAGAATGCCCTTCAGACTCCATGGTACCCCTGCAACATTCCAGAAGTTGATGGATCGTCTCCTCCTGCCTCACCTTGAGTATGCGGCCACTTTACCTGGATGACATAGTAATCTGCAGCCGTCACTGGGAGGACCGCCTATACCAGGTGGCGGCTGTCGTGAGAACTCTCCGGAAGGCTGGTCTCATTGCAAACCTAAAAAAGTGCCAACTTGGGTGGCAGGAAACAACGTATCTAGGCTATGCCCTGGGATGAGGCAAGCTGCGTCCCCTTGTTGGGAAAGTTGAGACCATCCATGACCAACCAGCTCCCACTACAGTGACTCCTCACTTAAAGTCGCCCCGGTTAATGTTTTTTCGTTGTTAAATTGCTGATCAATTAGGGAACATTCTCGTTTAAAGTTGTGAAATGCTCCCTTGCAGGCTATCAACTGCGGCAGTTCAGCTGCCCCTTCCCCCGCTACCATGTGCTCCTGCCTACTTGCTGTGTGGGGGGGGAGGGGAAGAAGAGGGAGGCTAATGTCAGGGTGCCTGCTTGCTGTGGGGGGGAGGAGAAGAGGGGGGCTAATGTCCCCCTATTCCTGCATCTCCACTTACCCCATCTTCCATAGAGCCGGGGGGACACACGAGGAAGGGAGCTGCTGCCTTAGGCAGAAGCTGCAGCTGGGGGCTTGCTGATCTAATTAACAAGGCAGTGCACTTCTGACCCCACTATTGATACCTAATTGGAAATGCGCATCTCTATCTCTCAAACAAACAGGGCTTGTAGAGTGTGAGAGTTAACCCTTGAGGGGCTCAGCCAACTGCTTAGTTAATTTAGCAGTAAGACATTCCCTGGGAAATATCCCACCCTCTGTCTGACTCCTCCCCCTCAACCAAGCTTCACTATCATCATCGCTGTGTACCAGTATTCAATTGTTTGTTTAAAACTTATAGTGTGGTGTCTCTGTGTGTGTGTGTATATATATAATATAGTCTTTTGTCTGGTGAAAAAAATTTCCCTGGACCCTAACCCCCTCATTTACATTAATTCTTATGGGGAAATTGGATTCGTTTAACATTGTTTCGCTTAAAGTTGCATTTTTCAGGAACATAACTACAATGTTAAATGAGGAGTTACTGTACTAACAAGTATCAGAGGGGTAGCCGTGTTAGTCTGGAGCTGTAGAAGCGACAAAGGGTCCTGTGGCACCTTATAGAGTAACAGAGGTATCGAAGCATAAGCTTTCGTGGGTGAATACCCACTTCTTCAGATGCAAGCAGTGGAAACTAAGAAGTAGGTCTGGCAATTTCTAGGACTCGTGTGCTATTACCAACGCTTCATCCTGGACTTTGCTACTATTGCCGCCCCGGTGACTTGGCTGCTCACGAAGGACCAGCCCCTGTGGGTACGATGGACTCCAGACTGTGAGGCAGCTCCAGAGATCGGGAGCTGGGCTTAAGGGTGTGTGTGTGTAGTGAGGAGGTGTGGCCCCGCTCGGAGGTGGACACGGAGGAAGCACCGTAAGCTGCCTGGCGGGCAGAGCCAGGAGGGCCACACCCCGCACGCCGGAAGCAGAGGGGCGAGATAGGAAGGGGAAGTATAAAAGACCTTCCCAGCAGCTCAGTTAAGGGGGAGTTTCTGGAGGAGACAGACGCTTCTTCCCCGCTGCTGGAGTGGAGCAGAACCGAGGAGAACTGTTGTTGCCCTGGGGAGACTGAGCTTCCAGGGAGCCCTGATGTTCTTGATGTGGAGGAACTGCTATTGCTACCCCTGGCAGTGTATCCCCGGGAGACTGAGCTTCCAGGGAGTCCCGACGCTCTCGATGTGGAGGAGCTGCTACTGCTACCCTTGGCAGCGTACCCAGAGGAGACTGAGGCCGACCCCTGGACACAGGTATGCCCGCGGGGGAGAGAAGGAAGCAACCAGTACCAATGTGGACACAAGAACAAATGGATATAAACTGGCCATCAGGAAGTTTAGACTTGAAATTAGACGAAGGTTTCTAACCATCAGAGGAGTGAAGTTCTGGAACAGCCTTCCAAGGGAAGCAGTGGGGGCAAAAGACCTATCTGGCTTCAAGATTAAGCTAGATACGTTTATGGAGGGGATGGTTTGATGGGATAACATGATCTTAGTCAAAGGTCAATTACTTGCCATCAGTGGTAAATAGGACCAATGGTCAATGATGGGATGTTAGAAGTTACTACAGAGAACTTTTTCCTGGGTGTCTGGCTGGTGAGTCTTGCCCACATGCTCGGGGTTCAGCTGATCGCCATATTTGGGGTCGGGAAGGAATTTTCCTCCAGGGTAGATTGGCAGAGGCCCTGGAGGTTTTTTGCCTTCCTCTGCAGCATGGGGCACGGGTCACTTACCGGAGGATTCTCTGCATCTTGAAGTCTTTAAACCATGATTTGAGGACTTCAATAGCTGAGACATAGGTGAGAGGATTATTCCAGGAGTGGGTGGGTGAGATTCTGTGGCCTGCATTGTGCAGGAGGTCAGACTAGATGATCATAATGGTCCCTTCTGACCTTAAAGTCTATGAGTCTATGAGTAACCCAGGGGAGCCAGGCAGTAGTCTGGTGTGGAGCGAGCCTGAAACTAGGTGAGCATGTTGTGGGCGGATCCCTGCTGATGCATTGGCGGACTGTTCCGCCACTGATAGGGCCCTGGGTTGGAATGCGGTGGAGTTGGGCAGGCCCATGTCCCCCCTGCCATCCCACCCCTGGGGTGGCAGTACTGCTTCCCTCCTCCCTCCCCCCCCGTAGGCCAGGAGACCTGTGCTCCTCAGCTCAACCCCTTGCCTGAGCCCCAGAGACTGGGTGTGGTGCTCACCCAAAACCTGAGCCCCCGAGACTGCATGTGGCACTCATCCCAAACCTGAGCCCCATAGACTGCATGTGGCACTCATCCCAAACCTGAGCCCCATAGACTGCATGTGGCACTCATCCCAAACCTGAGCCCCAGAGACTGCTTGTGGCACTCATCCCAAACCTGAGCCCCATAGACTGCATGTGGCACTCATCCCAAACCTGAGCCCCAGAGACTGCATGTGGCACTGATCCCAAACCTGAGCCCCAGAGTCTGCGTGTGGCACTCAACCCAAACCTGAGCCCCATAGACTGCATGTGGCACTCATCCCAAACCTGAGCCCCAGAGACTGCATGTGGCACTCATCCCAAACCTGAGCCCCAGAGACTGCATGTGGCACTCATCCCAAACCTGAGCCCCAGAGACTGCATGTGGCACTCAACCCTTGCCTGAGCCCCAGAGACTGTGGTGCCTGAGCCCCTACATGGGGCTGGTAGGACAGCTCTGCCTGATTGCCCTGTTAGCTGCCCTGCCCTGCCTAAGTGCTGGGTGAATGGACCATTGCAGCCCGCCCAGGTCACCAGCCAGAGCCCCGCTTGAAGGATGGCCTCCTTGTGAATCGCTAATTCCCCTGCTCGTGTTCTGCTTAGAGAAGGCTGTAGCAGACCCAAATTGTGAGGAGGCATGCCCCCCAGCCCTGACATGGAGGGATGGTCTCGCCAGCTTACAGTCCCCAATCTTGGTTGGGCCCCTAAAGCACTGCTGTAATACAACACAGCATCCAAGTGTCATACCCCAGCCAGCCACACCCCACCGCCCTCTCCTCACCAGCACCATCCTAGTACCCAGCCGGCCACCCCCACACTTCTCCCATCACCACCCCAGAGACCAGTCAGACACCCCTCAGCACCCAGCCACACAACTCCACTCTCCCACCTGCCCTAACTGTAGACACCCAACTGTCCAAGCAGCACTCCACCACCTCCACCCAGCCCCAACCACCCACACTCCAGCACCCAGTCACCCCAGCAGCCCCTCAGCAGCCAGCAAACAACCCCCAGGCCTTCCAGCAGCCACTGACAACCAACAAATACCCCTCTCTCTAGCAGGTCCAACTCATGCCACAAACAGCCACCAGCTTCCACCACCCAGCCCCACACACCTACCCCAGATGCAGTTTTGTGCCGCTCCACATCCTGCCCCCAGGCTGGGTTGGCCTGTAATTGAACATGGTCATAAGGGAAGTCAATTTAGCTGATTAATTAAGGTGCATAAAATGTCACACATGGAGCATCACAAAACTTGGCAGCGCATAGACTCATAGACTTTAAGGTCAGAAGGGACCATTATGATCATCTAGTCTGACCTCCTGCACAATGCAGGCCACAGAATCTCACCCACCCACTCCTGGAATAATCCTCTCACCTATGTCTCAGCTATTGAAGTCCTCAAATCATGGTTTAAAGACTTCAAGATGCAGAGAATCCTCCAGTAAGTGACCCGTGCCCCATGCTGCAGAGGAAGGCAAAAAACCTCCAGGGCCTCTGCCAATCTACCCTGGAGGAAAATTCCTTCCCGACCCCAAATATGGCGATCAGCTGAACCCTGAGCATGTGGGCAAGACTCACCAGCCAGACACCCAGGAAAAAGTTCTCTGTAGTAACTTCTAACATCCCATCATTGACCATTGGTCCTATTTACCACTGATGGCAATTAATTGACCCATCAAACCATCCCCTCCATAAACTTATCTAGCTTAATCTTGAAGCCAGATAGCTCTGAAATCAGTCGTAGTAATTGCAGTTTTCTGTTCTATAAATTGTTAAACATGATGAGACCATGGAAAGGGAATCCAACAAGCACAGAAACCTCATGTGCAGGAAAAAATTCAAACACACAGAGTGTGAGAACAGGGTAGGAAGCCTGTAGTCAGGAGCTATAATTCATTATCAGGCAGATAATTTTAAAATACGGCCATGCATATGAAATGAGCAGAGACCAGATTTATCTAGGGAAATACAATTAAAACAAAGGGATCTAAAAAATAATCTGTCCCTTTGACTTCTTCCTAAAAAGCACACTATTCTTGTGAAAAAATCTTCTGATAACAAAAGGCAGCAATCTCTGCATCGAGACATTGCTACATTATTTAAAGAACAGGTGGGGCTAAAATATCAAAACATGCAAGAGATAACAAAAAGGGAAAAACAAACAATGGGAAATACTCTGAGGAAAAAAATATGAGTCAGAGGCCTGTGCACAGACATGAGAGAGGAGAGGGAGAGCAGTATAGAGGTTATCAGGGAAAGTCATTCTTTTCCTTCTAAAACCCTCTAGGGTGAAATAAATATAACTAACTTACATCCTTACCTGAGTGAGTGCAAAATAAAAGACACCTGCCTGGAGATCATCTCTGCCGGGACTCGAACCCGGAACCTCTGGATTAGAAGTCCAGCGCGCTCGTCCATTGCGCCACAGAGACCTCACTACAAGCACAGCATCAGTACCAGAGCTGAAAAAGCACATACCTTCTGCATCACTGCAGGGTTAATCTCAGCATCCTGCTATTTCTGTGCAGCTACAGGGGCATAAAGAAAACCTGGAGCTAAAATCCATCTCACTGCTCAGCAAAATAGACTATTCTCAGCATCCCCCTCCTTCCATGGGTAGTGGGGGAAGAGAGTAATTCTGGATATGATCCATATCTCATCCCCAGCTCTAAGAGCGATACTACAAAAACCCGGATGTAGGATTGTCCTCTGTATCCCTGACAGGGTCATCTCAGCATCTCCAACACTAACAAAGACAGAACTAAATCCTGGAATAGGATTAACCACTGCATCCCTGACAGGCTCATCTCAGCATCCCCAGAACAAGACCAGGCAAAGAGCTAAACGATTCAGCTTTCCCTCCCACTCCCTGCTTCTCTCCATATCTCCATCGCTAATTGGGGAAAGGCTGGTTGGCTGTTATGCGGAAAATTGTGGATTTGTGGCTGTTATGGGGAAAGCTGTGGCTTTGTTACAGTAAAAAAAAATATGAGAGTCATGTTTTTATTTTTATTTTAAAGGAGTCTTGGCACTCAGGATTTTAATAATTGTTATTAAGTGTATTTCCCATTAGAAAAGTGTTACAGAATGGTCATTAATCATTTGAAAAGCATACGAAGATCATTAAACACTTACATTCATATAGAAGAGACATAGAAATGTAATAAACCAGTGGCTTCCAATAAAACCTGTTACACATTCCTAAATTACATGGTTTTTATAGGGCTGCAGTTATCTAGAAACATCTTTATTCAACACTCCACAGACACGCTCTGAGCTGGTATAGGAAGACACATTAATGTAATACATGGGAATCTAAAATTCAGTTCAGGCCACAATTATACAAGTTTGAATCATTTAACTTTAGTTAAAAATTATTCAAAAAACCCAGGTCACTGTCCCATTATCTACCCCACTCAACGTAGCGAGTCCAGTTTACACAAATTCTGGGAAGAGACTTGTTCTGTAGCTGGCTGGTTTGGAAGACAAAGGCCATGACTTTTTGTGAACAATACTAAAAGTCATGAATGTGACAAACATGACACCTAAGCAATAGAGAACTAACTCCTGGAGCTAGACTCCATCCTGCAATCTCACCATTCCAGACAGGTACTCAGATGCTCCATTGGTATGCATCCCAGTAATTGGGGGGGGGGGGGGGGGGGAGAGCAGAGGGGGAGGGATGGGACGGTCCTTAGCATCTCCAGTACTAACAAACTTCAGTCGTATACAATTCACAGAACACAAGATAAAGGGAAGTGACTAAACAAAACGATTGGCTTTCTCCTTTACAGCGGTTTTATGTTAATAGAGTCATAGATTCCAATGCCAGAAAGGACCATGGTGATCATCTAGTCTAAGCCCCTGCATAGCACAGGCCACAGAACTTCCCCAAAGTAATTCGTAGAGCAGGTTTTTTTTAAAACATCCAATCTTAATTTTAAAAATTGCCAGGGATGGACAATCTACCACAACCCTTGGTAAAATTGTTCCAAAGGGCCATTTTAGCTAGAGGGTAATTTACGCCTTATTTCCAATCTGAAAGATTAAAGTTTAAAGATGTCCCTGATGCTGTTTTTAAATTAAAAAGAGTTCACTTGTGGCTTTACAGCCATGGAAGCAGATAGGCTGTTGCCCTGAAGGGTTTGTCCTCGAAACCTGTAGGGGAGCAGCACAAAGGGGTGGGAGAAGTATGGAAATAAGAATATTTTTCCATTTCGTCTGTCCTATTTTCCTCCTTTGTCCAGTTTTGGTTTCTATCTGTTTTTAGAGCTTTTATGCAGCATTGTTTTAAATTTCTTTATTGTTTAATGTTTTCTGCTAATTTTATCATTAGAAATATCCCACCTTGCCTCTGATTATCAGATCTTAGCTTGCCTCTTTTTGCTGGGAGCCTTTGGAAGTATTTTTGGAGGTTCTATATGATGGCATGACAGCAACTTGAGCTGCAGGTCTCTACCCCTAGTGATGGAGTTCTGACAATCGTAAGACTTCTGTTACCTCCACCCCATTGCAGGTGTGTGTCTTAACTGGGAAGCAGTTGCACATCCACGGAGCATAGCAGGTGGTAAGGGATTCTGTGTGTAGGTAAGAGAGCAGGGTGAGAACAGAACTCTGTGCTGTACTGTGAAATGTTCACATGTTGTCTAGGACTGAGAAATAATACAAATAGATCTAAAAAGGTTAGAGCTATGAGAAGAAAATGACAAAATGAGACTGACCCTAGAAAACTGCATGTCTATTTTCATAATCTTTAGGGAGACCACACCTGGAATGCCATGTGCAGGTCAGGGCATTTCATACCAGAAGGGCCTTGGCGAAGCAGACAGAATTCAGAGCTGGAGCATGAGTTTATGAGGAACCATTAGAAGAACTTAGGGTGAGGGTCTGTGCTGTATCTCATAGCAGCCCAGCACAACAGAACTCAGAGCCTGGGGGTGAGCTGAGGAGTCTTTAAGCCACCTTTGTGTCCTAGATGCTGAGCTGCACTGGGATTATGTTATGGCAGCCTCCCTGGACTGCTCTATAGGCAGTGGCACCACCAGGAATGCCCATAGCATTATGCACTACATGAACATCCCCTCCTTCCCCCACCTCTGGCTCCTATGCCAGGATTAGCAGAGGGGCATCTGAGGGCAGATCATAGAATATCAGGGGCTGGAAGGGACTTTAGGAGGTCATCTAGTCCAACCCCCTGCTCAAAGCAGGACAAATCCCCAATTTTTGCCCCAGATCCCTAAATGGCCCCCTCAAGGATTGAACTCACAACCCTGGGTTTAGCAGGCCAATGCTCAAACCACTGAGCTATCCCTCCCCCCATTGTGCAATGACTCCCTCTAGTGGGTCCCAGGGCTACTTATGCAGCTGGCGCAGTAAACAGGGGCTTGGCTGGTGGGGAGAATTCTTCCCATAGGAACTAAGGCCCAGATTCAACAAAGGTACATAGATGCCTCGCTGCCTAGTGGAATTCTCAGCTCTGAGCTAGGTGCCCAGGCTCCTCAGACAATGCATGGGGCTCTTAAGAAAGGGATGCTCAGAAACCCTCACCAGAAAACCACCTAAGCTAGAGACGGGGGGAATGCAAAGGAAAGGGAAGGGGCTTAGAGGCAGAGAGCTTAGGTAGCCTAAGCTGCTGATCTGGTGCACCCAAGATAGGCACCTCCCTCCACTTGGGATCCTCAGCCACAAACCGTCTCCTGCAGCTATGCACCTGTCATGGCCAGGTCATGGGCAGCCAGACCTAGTGGTCAGAGCCAGGGTCCACCGTCATGGGATGGCAGTCAAGAGTCTGCTGGGTCAGGGCACTGGGCATTCAGAAACAGGAGACAAACTTGAGAGCAGAACCATGAATCGATAACTAGAGTCAGGCCAAGTCAGGAAACCAGGGGATCAGAGGCAGGAGACAAACTGGAGATCAGAACCACAAGTCAGATAGATGCCAGGAAGCTGAGATTTCAGGAAGTCAAGCCAGGGGAGCAGGAGCAGGGTCGATCCCAGTTGCATGGACAACGTCCTGTTCCTGTCCTGAGTTTATATAGAAGTTGCGGACCAATCAGGAACCCCAGGATTCTGCCAGGTAGGTTCCAGGACTGGAGTCCTCTGTCAGGGTTCAGCTTCTGCCCTAACAACTGTTAGCAGGTCATGGGGTGGCAGGTTAGTGCTTATTAGCTCTGCAGAGTCCTGGGCACCAGGTCTGAGATCTGTGGTCCCTGACAGCACTTAAGACAGATTGGTCTCTTAGGCAGCCCACCCCATTTGTGAAAACCAGAGAGGGACCCCAGAATAACCAATAGGCCAGGGGTCTCACCTTGGATGTGTATAATTCAAATCCCTGCTCTGCCTGATTCTGAGCAGGGTCTTGAACCCGGGTCTCCCACCCTCAAAGTGAGTGTCTCAAACACACCACAGACCTTTCCCAAAAGCTTAGCTGAAAAATTCCCAACCTGCCTGCTCCCTGGCTGTGTTTGTGTGGGAGCTGTGCTGAACCTGTATGAAACTGCAGAAAAACCTGAGAGTCTCTGGATTAAATTTAGAAGTGTGAGCAACAAGGGTAATGTCGTGGTGGGAGTCTGCTACAGACCACTAGACCAGGGGGATGAGGTGGATAAGGCTTTCCTCCAGCAACTAACAGAAGTTACTAGATCACAGGCCCTGGTTCTCATGCGTGACTTTAATCACCCCGATATCTTCTGGGAGAGCAATACAGCGGTGCACAGACAATCCAGGAAGTTTTTGGAAAGTGTAGGGGACAATTTCCTGGTGCAAGTGCTGGAGGAACCAACTAGGGGAAAAGCTCTTCTTGACCTGCTGCTCACAAACAGGGAAGAAATAGTAGAGGAAGCAATAGTGGATGGGAACCTGGGAGGCAGTGACCATGAGATGGTCGAGTTCAGGATCCTGACACAAGGAAGAAAGGAGAGCAGTAGAATACAGAGCCTGGACTTCAGAAAAGCAGACTTTGACTCCCTCAGGGAACTGATGGGCAAGGTCCCCTGGGAGAATAACATGAGGGGGAAAGGAGTCGAGGAAAGCTGGCTGTATTTTAAAGAATCCTTATTGAGGTTGCAGGAACAAACCATCCCGATGTGTAGAAAGAAAAGTAAATATGGCAGGCGACCAGCTTGGCTTAACAGTGAAATCCTTGCTCATCTTAAACACAAAAAAGCGGCTTACAAGAAGTGGAAGATTGGACAAATGACCAGGGAGGAGTATAAAAATATTGTTCAGGCATGCAGCAGTGAAATTAAGAAGGCCAAATCACACTTGGAGTTGCAGCTAGCCGGAGATGTTAGGAGTAACAAGAAGGGTTTCTTCAGGTATGTGAGCAACAAGAAGAAAGTCAAGGAAAGTGTGGGCCCCTTGCTGAATGAGGGAGGGAACCTAGTGACAGAGGATGTGGAGAAAGCTAGTGTACTCAATGCTTTTTTTGCCTCTGTCTTCACAGACAAGGTCAGTTCCCAGGCGGCTGCACTCCGCAGCACGGTATGGGGAGGAGGTGACCAGCCCTCTGTGGAGAAAGAAGTCGTTTGGGACTATTTAGAAAAGCTGGACGAGCACAAGTCCATGGGGCCGGATGCACTGCATCCGAGGGTGCTAAAGGAGTTGGCCGATGTGATTGCAGAGCCATTGGCCATTATCTTTGACAAATCATGGCAATCGGGGGAGGTCCCGGATGACTGGAGAAAAGCTAATGTAGTGCCCATCTTTAAAAAAGGGAAGAAGGAAGATCCGGGGAACTACAGGCCAGTCAGTCTCACCTCAGTCCCTGGAAAAATCATGGAACAGGTCCTCAAGGAATCAATTCTGAACCACTTAAGGAGGGGAAAGTGATCAGGAACAGTCAGCATGGATTCACCAAGGGCAAGTCATGCCTGACTAACCTAATTGCCTTCTATGATGAGATAACTGGCTCTGTGGATGAGGGGAAAGCAGGGGATGTGCTATTTCTTGACTTTAGCAAAGCTTTTGATACAGTCTCCCACAGTGTTCTAGCCAGCAAGTTAAAAAAGTATGGGCTGGATGAATGGACTGTAAGGTGGACAGAAAACTGGCTGGATGGTTGCGCTCAACGGGTAGTGATCAATGGCTCCATGTCTAGCTGGCAGCCGGTATCAAGTGGAGTGCCCCAAGGGTCGGTGCTGGGGCTGGTTTTGTTCAATATCTTCATCAACGATCTGGAGGATGGTGTGGACTGCACCCTTAGCAAGTTTGCAAATGACACTAACCTGGGAGGAGTGGTTGACACGCTGGAGGGTAGGGATAGGATACAGAGGGACCTAGACAAATTAGAGGATTGGGCCAAAAGAAATCTGATGAGGTTCAACAAGGACAAGTGCAGAGTCCTGCACTTAGGACAGAAGAATCCCATGCACTGCTATAGACTAGGGACCGAATGGCTGGGCAGCGGTTCTGCAGAAAAGGACCGAGGGGTTACAGTGGACGAAAAGCTGAATATGTGTCAACAGTGTGCCCTTGTTGCCAAGAAGGCTAACGGCATCTTGGGCTGCATAAGTAGGGGCATTTCCAGCAGATCGAGGGACGTGATTATTCCCCTCTATTCGGCACTGGTGAGGCCTCATTTGGAGTACTGTGTCCAGTTTTGGCCCCCACACTACAAGAAGGATGTGGATAAATTGGAAAGAGTCCAGCGGAGGGCAACAAAAATGATTAGGGGGCTGGAGCACATGACTTATGAGGAGAGGCTGAGGCAACTGGGATTGTTTAGCCTACAGAAGAGAAGAATGAGGGGGGATTTGATAGCTGCTTTCAACTACCTGAAAGGGGGTTCCAAAGAGGATGGATCTAGAATCATAGAATCATAGAATATAATCATAGAATATCAGGGTTGGAAGGGACCTTAGTAGGTCATCTAGTCCAACCCCCTGCTCAAAGCAGGACCAGTCCCCAATTTTTGCCCCAGATCCCCAAATGGCCCCCTTAAGGATTGAACTCACAACCCTAGAATCTAGACTGTTCTGAGTGGTAGAAGATGACAGAACAAGGAGTAATGGTCTCAAGTTGCAGAGGGGGAGGTTTAGGTTGGATATTAGGAAAAACTTTTTCACTAGTAGGGTGGTGAAGCACTGGAATGGGTTACCTAGGGAGGTGGTGGAATCTCCTTCCTTAGAGGTTTTTAAGGTCAGGCTTGACAAAGCCCTGGCTGGGATGATTTAGTTGGGGTTGGTCCTGCTTTGAGCAGGGGGTTGGACTAGATGACCTCCTGAGGTCCCTTCCAACCCTGAGATTCTATGATTCTATGAACCCCACTTCTCTGTGAACTGTATCCGGCCCTCCTGCTGCGGGGTCTGGCAGGTATCAGGTGTTAGGCATTCTCAGAGCAAAGCTAAAGCATGGGTCTCCTTGGTGAGACAGGCATTTTCCCTTCATTTGAGAACCCTGCTTTGTGGTTGCTGGGGCTTAGGCCCATGCTAGGGCTCTGAGCGGCTCATTAGCTGGAAGGCAGCATCAGTGCTTAGGCTGCTTTGCACATGCCCGCGGGGCACTTAGGTGCCTACAAAGTTTGGTGGCCCCTGAACGATGGTTTTGACAATGCCAGTGGTACCTAAATGCTGGACTTAGATGCCTAAAAAGGCAGTTAGGTGTCTAGTGTGATTCACAAAAGCCAGCAGGGTCAGTGGGAGTGATATGCATGACTCACTTAGGGGAGTTTGTAATGCCCTAGGCACTTATCTGCACCTTTGTAAATCTGGCCCTAATTTCCTGACGGGTTGACCTGATCTGTGATCTCGATGTTTTGATGAGTTTAAAAACTGGGGAAGTGGAGGAACTGTATACGGTGAGACGAGGAGGCAAACTGGGATTACTAAGACAATATTAACAACAGGAAAATGTAGGCTGGCTATCTGGAAAAAATTCCTAATGCTGAGATTTATTAGACTGTGGAATAGCCTCAAAGGAAAGTGGGCAGCATAAACTTAACACAGCATAAACTAGACTGGATAAAGACCTAGAAAACATACCCAAAGAAACAATCCTGCACTAGCCGGCTAGAGTGGGGAAGGCAGAAGTCACTAGTTGTGCTGCATCTTTCCCACTTCTACAGTTTACCAACAGATACAGCAAAGACCGAGCCCAGAGCCGGGCAGGTCAAACATAAGGGGAACAGTGACTGTTTGGAATGATCAGCGACCCACCACTCGAGAACCTACCTGCAGAGGCAGTTAGGAGGAAGCATGGTCTAGGATGCTGGTCTGGAACTCAGGAGATAGGGTTTCTACTCCTAGCTCAGCCACTGATCTGCTGTGTGACCACGGGCAGGTCACATCCTTCACACTGCGGATAATGACACTCACCTTCCCTTGTGAGGAGCTTTGAGATCTACGGAGGAAACATGCTGTTTAATGACTTAGCAAGGAAGCATTACAATACCAGTACACTGCTGCGAATGCATCTTTGCAATGTGGATGTCGATGTAGAGGGGCCTCTTCCCACTGAGGTACTAGAGCTGTTAAAAATCACTACAAAATGTTTGTAATGCAAAACATTATTTTTAGGCTGGAGCTTTTAAAGGGGGTGAAGGGAGTTTGGTGCCCAGCTCCCACTGACTTCAATGGTCATAGAATCATAGAATCTCAGGGTTGGAAGGGACCTCAGGAGGTCATCTAGTCCAACCCCCTGCTCAGAGCACCTGACTTCCCCCTCCCCCTCGGGCACCTGACTTCCTCCTCCCAGCTTTCATTGTCTGTGCTCTCAAAAAGAGCTGGTTCATTCAACATGACAGTGAAAAATAAAATGAGCACAGTAGCCCGTGTTATCTACTGTCAGACTCAATTCCATATATTTTACATTGCCCATTCCCATTTTCAGTTTTGCATATATTGTTCGATTTTGTGCATTCAGTGCATAACTGCAACATGGATGTTGACAGTGGAGGCGTGGAGTTAGAGATTTGGCAGCTGAATAGGGAACAGCTGGAGTTTTCAGCACCTGGGGAGGCATTGGAGGGGTTTGAGACAGTGGGAATAACACATTAGATAGAAGTTCCTGATAACAGGACCAACAGTGACACAGTTAACAATGCTGACATTTAAATTAGCATCTTTACGTTTTAGAGTTAACATCCCATTGAGATGAGTGGGACTATTTGCACCTCTCATGGATATTCCTTCAGGCTGTCTGCAGACCCAGGCAGACTGCACCGCATTGGTTACATTTAGGTCACATTTCAAAGGTTTCCTTTGTTAATTAGGAGGGCTAGAAACCTCTGTATTTTGTGGTGAGAAGGGAGTTCCATAGCAAGGAAGCCTGGCTCATAACTTCATTTGCATAAGCCCCACTGTCACAAAGTCAGTCTCGGTGCTCTGGAACAGCTCTGAATGAAGTCAGTCAGGACTCTAGTGCAGTGTGTCTCCCCTCAGGGCACACTCTCACCGGGCCCGGCAAGAAGCATCCTGGGCTTCAGCACTTCCTGGGTCTGACCTCGGAGCATTCAGCACCCCTGTTCCACACTGTGAGTTCTCTGAAGGGAGTCCACCTAAATGGGACACCTGGGGAAGCCTTACACACCCCAAAGGGCCCTCTACTCCCACTCTGCAGTCCGGAGTGACTCTCAGCCAGCACTGTAAAACGGAAGGGTTTATTAGTCAACGGGAACACAGCATAGAACAGATCTTGTTAGCACCGAAAGCAGGAAGTTTCAGCAAAGTCCTTCTTGGGGGGATTCCCCCAAGTCCCAAACCAGGAGACTGATGGGCTTCCAGTGCTTTCCAGTGCTTCCTCCGTGCTTTGTCTCTTTCCCAGGCAAACAGGTCACCTGGTCTCTTTGTTCTCCAACACCTTTGGCTGGCTCCTTGCAGAAGACAGGCTCTGGCGATCAGTTTCTAGGATAGAGTGTCAGCCATTCTCTGTGCCCAGGCAGCCAGTCAGCAGTCACACCTGCCTTCTAGGGGTCTGTGCAATGATCACACACCCTTATCCCACCACCTAGATACTTGAGTAATACACAGGGGAAATTGAGGCACACACATTATTCGGAGAAAACATTAAGAACATTCCCACTTTGTCACAGTGACATAAGAGTGTAATCACGGAATGCAACCTCCAGCCACCCTAACCAAGAAATAACCGTTTTAGTGTTCAAAAAGCCATTATTTCATACAAACATTGTTACCCATAGCCACATGATATCAAACTTACTGATACTTTAGCAAAGTGACCAAATGTTAGTGAAAAACTGTTTCCAACAATACCTAACCTCAGCATCCACCTCCCCGACAACACTAATATGTGCTCAGCCCTGTGGTAATAACTGGGGCCTGACCGGCTTAGCAAAAATGGGAATTTTTGTAATATTTTTTATGAATCCCATGTGTACCTCAGGTTCCCCTATGTGTTGCATTGCTACTCAGTCGGGGACAAAGGGATTAAGTTTGCTCTCATGGCAGACTAAGGGCTGGTCTACACTGGAGGGGGGGCGGGGATCGATCTAGGATACGCAACTTCAGCTACGAGAATAGCGTAGCTGAAGTCGATGTTTCCTAGATCGAAAGTAATTGTACTTACATCGGGTCCATGTGGCGCAGGCTTGCTCCCCTGTCGACTGCGCTTCCTCCTCTCACCGAGCAGGACTTCCAGAGTCGACGGGGAGCGCTTCTGGGATCGATTTATCGCGTCTAGATGAGATGCGATAAATCGATCCCCAATAGATCGATTACTACCCGCCGATTTTGCGGGTAGTATATATGTACCCTTAGAGACATAGACGCATGTGTCACATCACTGTCTGGGTGGAATGAAGAGTTGTTAAGAAAATGGTTGAAACCGACCTTGATCAATAAGGGGGCCAAAGAGACAATGCAAGCTTCAGTGACTCATGATTCAACACTCCACAGCAGGATGTTCTGACAAGGGGATTGTGAACTCAGCATTGGCCTGCCTGGAGAACAAAGGACTGGACCAGAAATAAGAATTGGAGTCTGGGAAACTCTCTTCACAGGAACTGAGTAAGAAGCTTGGGGCTCTCTCACCTAGGGACTGACTAAGGAAGGAAGTCAAACAGCGAGAAAGAGAGCCTGAAAATGGAGTTCACCACAGTCTGGCTGGTGGATCTCTCTGGAATGACCACAAGGGACCTTTATTTCTCTGTGCTAACCTAATGACTTCCGATGCTGTGTTCCAGTTGACTAGTAAACCTGACTATTTTGAAAATGCTGCTTGAGTGTCACTGGAAGTACTTGGTGAGGTGCATCAATCCCCAAAGAGTGGACAAGTCTCTCCCCAGAGTCTGGCTCAGCTGGACTCACTGAGCAGAGCTCACACTGTGGGGTAGGAATGCTGAAACCCCAGAGGTTCACTCTCAGGAGTGGTGAGGCTGTGTGGCCTACCTTGAAGGAAGAGTGAGACCCCTTGGGGGTCTAGCACATGAGTGGGTTTCCTCTGACTGTTCCAAGTTGTGGGTGTAGCACCGTCCCTATGAATCCGTGATGCAGGCCTACCCCAATGGTGAGCTCAATGGTGAGAAAGTGGATACAAGTTTATAAAATGTTCCACACACTTATAACAATAAATGTTGATGGGAAAAGGTGCAAAGAGGAAACAGAAGGAATTAATCCAAACTAAAAGGTCTAGTAATATAACTCAGGAGCTGTGTTCAGTTTTCTGGTAAACAAAAGAAGCATGGGACTGGAAATCAATGGACCAAAACTGGTGTGTTGGAAATTAGGTCTAACTGGCGAGTAAAATGAGGAGATGGGCTGTACTGCCTGTCTCTACCTTTTGGCATCCTTACAAATAAAGACTTTGGGGGAAAATTGGCTGGCTGCCTGGGAGACGGTGACCTGGAAGGAGCAAGCTTTAACCCTGTGGCTGTCACCTCCACCATTCCCTGGGACTCACCATGACCTCATTGGGCCGCATCATCCTGCTCCTGAAAGATGTCCTGAGCAAACTGAGCCAGAGAAAGGGACACAGCTAACACTGCCAGCTGCAGCAGCTCTAGCTAACTCCCAAACACCTCCTGGAATGTGAGAATTGGCTCCTGCTGTCACCCCCCCCCCTCGTGTGACCTTTTCCTTCCCCCATCTTATTTCTTCTCTTTCCTACATGTCTCTTTTTGCCTTCTGTTTAATAAACCTCTCAGTTTTGCAGCACTGCTGTGAGCTTCTGACCAGGGAGGAAACTAAAAGTGATGCCTTGAACAGGCCGATAAGTTTTCCAGGTCTCAGAGTGGCTGATCAGACTGTGCGCTGGGCCTGTGTTTCTCCAGCAGGGAAGTTTCAAGTAAGAGTCAGCACCAGAGACAGAAGCTGCATTGTCTCTTTTTGCTGGGCTTTCCTTTGCCTGTTTGTCTCTTTTTCTCTTCTAGAAAGCAGGATCAGGCTTTAGCAACAACAAAAGCTGCAGCCCATCTCAACTAATTTCTCCCCTCCGAACAGTTCTTATATCTTTAATGCCGTCCAAGAGACTGTCAAACAGGCACTTTCTGCTTTAAAAACTGCTTTAAAACAGCTAAAGGGAAAGGGAACAAAGGATATTGTTAAAATGAAAGCCTTACTTTATACTTTACATTTCAAAGGCTTTAACAGTTTTCTTCTTCTTTGTATTGTTAATAAAAGGCTTAAAACGAAAGAATGGCATGTTTGCCATGGGACTAAGCAGGCGCCCGAAACTCCGAGTCTTGTTAGACTGCTTGGTGTTGTATAATGACAAGGTGATGTTAACACATTGGACTCCCTGGGCCCGTTTCCCATCAAAATTAATATAACAGTCCACTAGTCTACAACTGCCCCTACCATTCGGCTGGCTTTTCAAGGCCTTAAATTGGACTGGACTCCACTATATTAGAGTTTGCCTCTCTCTGTTACCGTATAGCTTCTACAGTACTCCGGGACTGTAGAGTGGATGGTACCAAGGGTGAAAACCATAAGTGCAGGAAGGCCATAGCTATGGAAATCTCCACAGGATACTGGGAAGGACGTGGACCTTCAGATCAGAAAATAAGAGCCACCTCTTGCCATTAGCTTTCCCACCATCGCTTCCACAAATGGGTAATAATAATCATACTGCACAGCACTGTTAGGACACACTCTTGCATTGCAAGGTAAGAGTAGGTGAGTACAATTGGTTCAAAGGCTGTTTCTATAGGTATGTTTACATTGGAGCTGGAGGTATAATTTCCAGCTCAAGAAAACAGACCCACCCTTAGGTCTAATAGCGTTAGCATGCTAACAGCAGAAGTGTAGCTGTCTGAGTATGATCCCATATGAAACCCTAGATAGGTACTCAGGTAACTAGCCTTTCCTACCACTCGCACCACCAAGGCTACACTTCTATTTTTAGGACTCTGGCTCACTCAGAACTAGCATGTATATGTCTAATCAAGCTGGGAATGGTATCTCCCAGCTCATGTAGACATACCATACAGGTCAGCCTCTATACCTTACTGGCATTTATCCTGCACTCATCACTGTGGTAGCTGGACTGACAGCATTCAGACCACATGGTGATGTGCTGCTCATTACAAATGCCCAGACCAAGAGCCAGACTAATTAGACTGGCAGATAAATCAGATTAGACAGTCTCAGCATTATCCATAACTAAATCAAAGCAATCATTTATACCTTGGCTATATAAGCTTCACTGGCTTACCACCGCCAGTCAAGTAGACTGTAATTGCCATTCAACAACAGGTTCTGTGCAGTGCTTAGTATTCAGCACACAGCACATACTAACAGTTACGCTACACCAGAGGATTTAAGAGCAGGAGTCCATGTGTGGAAAATGCAGCAATCCCTTGGTCCTGACCCGAGAAGTGAGGGTCTCCCCAAAGTTCCAGGGAGTTCCTGGTATGACACGTTCTAACATAAACTGGTGAAAAGTGCCCTGGTATTTTCACAAGTGTGTCCGTGTTACGTCAGCCTGTTCAGCAACACAAGCGCCACCCTCGCTCCGCTCTGGCCCCTGGATTCATGGCTGGGTCAGACACGACAGGGGCACGCACTGGGTCCCCAGCACCACCAGCTGCTGCGCTCAGGCTTTTCCTGGCTCTGCGGAGCTCCTGAGACGGGGACAGGTTCACAGCCCCCTGTGCTGGGGCTCTGGCCAGGGCAAAGAGTTCCTTCTTTCTCCGTCTCCCAGGGCATTCCCCTCTGCCCTCCCGAGCTCCAGCCCGCCCCCCGCCGGCCCTGCATAGGCCCTTTGTACCATTCACGCTCACACACACAGAGGCGTTTCTCCCCAGCACCGCCCGGCTCCTCTGCTGCACTTTCACCCAACTTCCACCCGAGTCTGGGCAGCTCCCTGCTCCTAGCTCCTGTCCCCGAGCCTGGCTTCCTACCTGCCGCTCCCCCGGGGCTGCGCGGGCTCTTTGCACCCCTGGCCCGGCCGCCTGTCCTCGGGGACACTTTTTTGACTCCTCGTGTCTGCGGTTTCCTTTGTCCCTTCCGCCTTCCTGCACTTTTTCCGGGGGAGGCTGCGTGCGGCGTTGCTGGGAGGCCCAGCAGCAGGGCAGCCTGTCCCCATGGCATCGGGTTACCATGGCGATGGGGGTTCTTTAATCGCCGCACACAAACACAGCGGAGACTTAAAGGGGCAGGTTGAGCCTCGCCGGGGTGCGGCGTGAGCCCAATGGCCGCCCCAGATCACACGGTGTATCCGCTCGGTGTCACGCTGCAAGCAGCGCACACAACACTAGCTAGGCCCTGCTGTTTGGCCTTTCCAACATACAGGGGAAATGAAAGGCCACACCATTCAAACTGCTTTACCCCATGAATAATGAGCATGCCACACGCCGTCATTATGCCAAAGACATCGAGGGTCCAAGAAACAATTAGTCATTGACGTGGAGAATAAAAGTGCCACAAGGACTCCTCGTTTTTGCTGATATGGACTAACACGGCTACCACTCTGAAAAATATCCCAAGTTACACAAGATAGGATGATAACCACTCCAACAATAACACCTTTCATGCTTCAAATTCAGAACCGAAGCCTGTCACTAACTGTCTGGACTTTGGAAGAAGCTACATGAACTACATCACTAGCTAGATCGTTAGTCAGATCTAGCATGGCAATTATACTGTGCTTTCAACATCACCACACCAACTATCGTTCCAGGTTCTATTCTCACTCTTTTGGGCTTTCCTGGGAGCTAAGAAAGATAACTGCACAGATGGGCCCTGTATCATGAGCACAATGAAGGAATCAGTGAGACTAGACTGGTTTTTTGTGAATATTATTATGTTCTATCGAGTGCCAAAAGTGTACTAGACACTTTCCAGACAAATAAATGAACAAGGTCCCTGCCCAAAAGTGATTGCAATCCTGCCATACAACATACAGACTAAAGAGAGGCTGGGATGTAACTAGAAGCCAGGGAGCAGGTCAGTGACGCGTTCTGTAGTTCAGAACTCTACATGTTCTGTTTTTTAGATTTTATTTTATGAACATGTCTTCGAGGGAAGGATTAAGACTCGTAGGCATCCTGGCAGAAGCATGCTTATAGGAGGGATTTGGAAGCCCGATAGCCTGGGTCAGTAGGTCAGAGAGTAGGACTAGTGACAATCTATTTGTGTATCTTGTTTGGGGTCCCTGACCTCTATGTTACCTTTCTGCATCCTTCCCTCTGGCTCTGAGGTACATGGAGCTCCTTCTGGGTAGCCCTGAGCCAGTCTGTCTGTCTCCCCCCACAACACACACACCACGAGTGTGTGCCTTAATAAACATGCCTTTGTTATTACCCACCCTGGGTTGGTTGGGCATCTGTTCTAGCTGATGAGTGGAAGAAGGCTGCCTAGCGAATGCTGTAACTATGGGGCTTTTGGGGCTGACCTATGTGGCAAACAATATTTGATACATGCAGGGCACCAGACACCTCAGAAGAAGATCTGGGGGTTGGAGGGTCAGAGATGCTCTTGCCAGCAACCTGTAAGGTATCTACAAGAACTTGTAACTTGTCAGCCTTCACAATCATTGTGAAATGTATGTATGGGTAATATCTAATCTCTATGTACTGATATTGAAAGTCTGCTTTATGGACCTGGAGTAGAAATTAGTCACCAGGAGATAATGTGTGTCTGTGTTGGCCCATTTGGGCAAGTGGAGTTGCCCCCCCCGGTGATGCAATGTAGGGCTCAATTGTTTAGCCTTGAACAATACTAAGACTTTGCATGTGAAACTATCAAAGGCAACAACACACAGCCAAAACCACTGTAACAAAGCGACCTTTGGTGGGACACAACCGTTTCAAAGCAGGTTAGATCCATGGGCACTAGGGAACTTCTAGTGCAGTGCAGTGCAGCAGGGACCACACAGCCAGTGGGGTAAAACCGAAGTCCTCTCTCTTTGGCTGGTTTGGTGCCTTAATAATAAAGAACACCCAGCCTTGGGCTGTGACTGCCCTACTCTAAGCAATTTGTCCTGAATTGATACTCATGGGAGCAAGAGCCTCGGAACTGTAGCTCTTATGTCCTAGAAGGTCCAGACACTTGAGTTCCTTGTCAGATGTTGTTGCCTTGAAACAATGTTGCCTACTCCTTTTGTTAGCAGCACTGATAACCAGGGAGTTGGGCGTGGGATGAGTAAACAAGTACTCTGGGCCCTTTGCTGGACACAATACGTTTTATCGACTCTCTTACAGGTGGATGGGATGCTGGCTAAAGTCTGCCACGCTGTGTGGGCTGGCAAGAGGAAGACCTAATTAATAGGTAAGGCTACCTTGCCCTGGATAGAGGCATCCAGGTGTAGGAGGAGCGACTACATGACCGTTGGGGTGTGTTTGTTGTCTGTTAGTTTGTTGTTGGGTGCTTGCTTGCTTGCCATGTGCTTCCTTGATCGCAGATTATAGTGTGGTCTGTTTTGGGGATCCTGGGCTGAGCCGAGCAGCCTGCTAGGCTAGGCTGAGAGCTTGCTAATGAGGGTCTAGTCTGCCATCCTTTAATCTCTCATCCCTTTAGGGTTCCTTGACAAGGAAGCAGGGCTAATTCAGGGAGAACAGGGTTAAAAGCCAGCTCCTATGCGACCAGAGGAGCTAGCAAACAGGGAAGATTTGGGAGGGAGTGTGAAAGTCAGATACACCTGACAAATATACTCTAAAGTTAGTCCTCCCAAACAAACAAACAAACAAACAAACACATTTGGGCTGCTAGGTAAGAAATTAAAGTCCAGGATCTCCATGGTAGCATTCTCTGAAATGCTTCCATTTCCACTTGCAGGGCCAGTTAGACAGGCAGAACTGCTGGGGTCTCAAAGGATGCATGAGACGATGATGTGGGGAGGAGGGATTTACCTTTATTAGGAAATGGGGAATCTTTTGGGAAAGGAGGGGTCCATACTGGAAAGATGGGCTCCACCTAAACCAAAATAGAACCAGATTGCTTGCATATAAAATTACAAAGGTCGTACAGGACTTTTAAACTAAGGGCAGAGGGAAAGCCGACAGGTGTGAGGGAGCACATGGTTCGGATAGACACATCTTTTTAAGGGAGGATTTATTAAAGGGGATTCTGTATATCCTAGTAAAGAGGAGAGGATGGAAGTTGATAAAGGAACTGAAGAGAAACAGTCAATCGAAAAAGAGTTCAATTCAACTACATCACATGAAAGCAGACAAATTTTATAAGTGCTTGTGTATAATGCAAGAACGCTAAATAATTAGATGGGTGAACTTGAGTACCTGGTATTAAATGAGGATATTGCATCTTGGTACAAATGATAGAATAGGTCATGCCGGTGGGGGAATGGCACTGAAAGAAAGCATAGAGTTATATATAGTAAAAATCTTAAATGAATGAAGCACTACCATATAATCCCTGTGGATAGAAAATCCACGCTTGAATAAGAGTACAGCAGTAGGATTACATGACCAGGATGGTGACTGTGACTGAGAAATGCTCAGCGGGATTAGAGAGGCTACAAAAACAGAAAACCCAATAATAATGGGGGATTTCAACTATCTCCATATTGACTGGGTACATGTCATCTCAGGACAGGAGGCAGAGAGAGAATTTATAGACACCATTAGTGACTGCTTCTTGAAGCAGCTAGTCCTGGAAATCACAAGGGGAGAGGCAGTTCTTGATTTAGTCCTAAGTGGCGCACAGGATCTGGTCCAAGAGGTGAATATATCTGAACTGGTCAGTAATTGCAACCATAACATAATTAAA
This sequence comes from Macrochelys suwanniensis, assembly GCA_033296515.1. Classification (NCBI taxonomy): domain Eukaryota; kingdom Metazoa; phylum Chordata; order Testudines; family Chelydridae; genus Macrochelys; species Macrochelys suwanniensis. Next base: position 6,574,931 of record CM065795.1, read on the forward strand.
TTTAACATATTTTTAGGGGGAGGGGAAATACCAAAGAAACTTACCACAGAACATTTAACTTTGAAAAGGGGAATTACACAAAAATGAGGAAGCTAGTTACATGGAAATTAAAAGGAACAGTCACATAAGTGAAATGCCTGCAAGCTGCATGGAAACTATTTAACAACACTATAATAGAGGCTCAAACTAAATGTATACTCCAAATTAAAAACAAAACAGGAAGAGGACCAAAAAATGCCACCATGGCTAAATAACAGGGTAAAAGAGGAGGTGAGAGGTAAAAGGGCATCCTTTAAAAATTGGAAGTCAAATCTTACTGAGGAAGATCCAAAGGAGCATACATTCTGGCAAGTCCTGAATCTTGGCAGGAGATTAGAGTAGATGATCCTTGTGCTCCCTTCTAACCCTATGGTTCTATGGTTCTAAGTCAAATGTAAAAGTATAATTAGGCAGTCCAAAAAGAATTTGAAGAGCAACTAGCAAAAGACACAAAAAACTAACAGCCAACAATTTTTTAAAATGTGTCGGAAGCAGGAAGCCTCCCAAACAGCCAGTGGGGCCACTGGACAATCAAGGTGCTAAAGGAGAACTCAAGGAAGACCAGGCCGTTGAAGAGAAGCTAAATGTATTGTTTACATCGATCTTTATGGCAAAGTATGTGAGACAGATTCCCACACCTGAGCCATTCTTTTAAGGTGACAAGTCTGGGGAACTGTCCCAGATGGAAGTGTCAATAGAGGAGGTTTTGGAGCATTGATAAATCAAACAGTAATCAGTCACCAGGACAAGATAATATTCACCCAAGAGTTCTGAAGGAATTCAAATATGAAACTGCAGAACTACTAACTGTGGTATGTAACCTGTCACTTAAATCAGCCTCTGTTCCACGTAACTGGAGCATAGCTAATGTAACACTGATTTTTATAAAAGACTGGCAATTACAGGCTGGTAAGCCTAACTTCAGTACCAGGCAAATGCGTTGAAACTGTGGCAGAGAACAATAATTATCACACACAAACAAAGAATTATTACACACATATATGAACAGAATTTATTGGGAAAGAGTCAACATGATTTTTGTATAGAGAAATCATACCTCACCAATTTATTAGAATTCTTGTCGACAAGCATGTGGAAAAGAGTGATCCAGTCAATATAGTGTACTTTGACTGTCTGAAAGCCTTTTGTGACACTGGCACACTTGTTTGAATACTGACAAACACATATCTGAAATCCGTCTGGTTCACCTGTGTGTTAGCATTGTTAAAATTAGTATTAGAGTTGTAAAAATGTGTTTAGAGTCTAGACTTTATTGAATGCTTGTAAATTGCTACATGCATTAATCTCACTTGCAACATCTGTATCCCACATTGTAAATTAACATTTGAGTATTTGCATTGTAAATCTCTGTAGTCTCCAGTCAGGAAAGAGACATTAATTAGTGTGAAATGCTGGCCTCCAACAGAAGATGTTATGTCCTGTCCCACAAGGAAGGCCTGTCAACACCAGAGGAACTGTTGTGGAATATCAAAGAGGACAAAAGACTTTGCTGATTGTTCTCTCTCTCCCCATTAAGAGAAGACAGTCAAGTGAATTCCTTCCATCAGCTGAGTTTGCAACTGGAAGCAGGAGAGGGTAAGGGATAAAAAGCCCTAACAAGGAGGAACTATCTTTATGCTGCTTGTACTCTGAGGGGCAAGGATTACTCATCATAATGAAAGCATCTCCAGTGCTTAGTCTGGTTTGCCCCTAATGGACATATAGAGCTTACTTATTATAGCATGGGTGCCAACTTTCTGATTTCCCAGGGGGTGCTCCACCCCCTGCTCCATCCCAGGCCCCACCCCCACTCCACACCTTCCCCCAAGGCCCTACCCCCACCCCTACCCCACCTCTTCCCACCCCTGCTCCACTCCGCCTGTTCCCACCCCATTCTGCCCCCTCCCTGGAGTGGGCTCCATCATAGATGACTGGTTCCTCACCCATACTGTAGGGGCATGATCTAAAGGGGAGGCCACGTGGCTGGTCACATGTGTCACCCCCCTCCCCATTCCCTCTGCATCCAACCTGGGGCCACTGTGCTCTCTCTTCTGTACCTTACCTGCAGGGAGGGGGCGCTCTGTCGTCCCACTGAGCCTGCCCCCCCACCCCCGCCCCCAGCACATTTTGCTGCTCTAGCTGGCAGGAGGGAGGCCTGGGTGGGGAGCAGGAGGGAACCACTTCTAATGCCAGCCCCTCCCGGTCACCGGTCTGCAGTCTGGCAGCTGCCTGAGAGAGCCTGGCTGGGGAGGCAGCTTCTGCTCCTTGCCCAGGTTCAGCTGCCGGGGACCGTAGCTACGTAGCTGGAAATGTGCCGTTGGGAGGGGGGCTCCAGCTCACTCGCTCCCTGTCCCCAGAACCTGAGCCCAGGCAAAAGCTGCCTCCCCTGCCAGGCTCTCTCAGGCAGCCGCCAGCCCGCCACACTGCTGAGCAGCATCCCAGCAGCTGGAAGGGACTGGTTCCACCTCTTTCACTCTCCGGCATCTGGGGATGTCACCCCGATGTGTCACCAAGCCCCACCCCTGCCCCATCCCTGCCCCGCCTCTTCCTGCCCTCCTGCTCCTCCCTCTCTCCCCCAGCACCTCCTGCACGTCACTGAACAGCTGATCCTCGGTGGACGGGAGGCACCGTGAGGAGCTGATCAGTGGGGCAAGTTAGATCGAAGTACCCAAGGGGACAATCTGTGACTCCACATTTGGGCCGTTACAGTGCCTGAGGAGTTTACACTTGATAACTGATTGGTGAAATCTCAGTATAGAACTCACGACCAATTATCAGTTGTGCCCTGTTTCCCAACAGTCTGCCCTGCGGTTGGTACCCACGCACTTGAGCCACTGCACGAGAGCTTGGAACCTTTGGCAAAGTCCCTCACCAATGACTCTTCAGCAGACTAAGTAGTCATGGGGTAAGAGGGAAGGTCCTCTCATGGACAAGTAGCTGGTTAGAAGATAGGAAGCAAAGGGTAGGAATAAATGGTCAGTTTTCACAATGGAGACAGGGTCCCCCAAGGATCTATACTGGGACCTGTGATGTTCAACATATTCATCGTGCATGATTTGGAAAGGGGTGTGTGATGGGTCACAGAAACCCCCTTGGGACTGCCACCTGATGTGCTGAGACTACCTCTAAGCCTGTTTTCCCTGCCCTCTTGAGACTTCAGTACCTTGCCTGGTTGTGCCAGACACACTAGCCTGCTACAAACACAGACCCAGGTCTGAGCCACATCCCCCAAAAGCTGCAGGCTAATCTGAAGAAAGCTTAAGAATTGCTCATGTCTCCAACACCCAGATATCCAGCTCCCAATGGGATCCAAACCCCAAATAAATTCGTTTTACTCTGTATAAAGCTTATACAGGGTAAACTCATAAATTGTTTGCTCTCTATAACACTGATAGAGAGATATGCACAGCTGTTTGCTCCTTCAGGTATTAATACATACTCTGGGTTAATTAATAAGTAAAAAGTGATTTTATTAAATATAAAAGGTAGGATTTACGTGGTTCCAAGTAATAACAGACAGAACAAAGTAAATTACCAAGCAAAACAAAACAAAACCATGCAAGTCTAAGCCTAATACAGTAGGAAACTAAATGCAGGTAAATCTCACCCTCAGAGATGTTCCAATAAGCTTCTTTGACAGACTAGACTCCTTCCTAGTCTGGGTCCAACAATCACTCACACCCCTGTAGTTACTGTCCTTTGTTCCAGTTTCTTTCAGGCATCTCTTTGGGGTGGAGAGGCTATCTCTTGAGACAGCTGAAGACAAAATGGAGGGATTTCCAGGGGCTTGTATAGTCTTATATATAGGAGGAGTGGAAACCCCTCTCCTCTCCTGTGTAAAATCCCCTCCACAAGATGGAGTTTTGCAGTGACCTGGGCAAGTCACATGTCTATGAATGATTCAGCTTTTTGCAGGCCAACACCATTGTTTACATGTTAGTTTGAACGTTCCCAGGAAAGCTCAGATGTGGATTGGTGTCTCTCAAAGCCCATTTAACTGAATACTCCCAATTACTTGAATAACCCCTTCACACTATGTTGACCAAATCTGCCGTATGTGCTTCCTACAGCAAACACTTTAAATACAAGCATAGAGCCAACACTCATAACTTCAGCTATAAAAATGACACATGCATAAGAATAGGATGAATACATGCAGTAGAACATAACCTTTGCAAAGATATGTTACATGGCATATCAAGCATAAAACATATTCCAGATATGTCATATTTACACTCATAAGCATATTTCTATAAAACATTATGGGGTGCAACATCACAGGGGGCAAACAGTGAGGTGGCAAAATTTGAAAAATGATACAAAATTAAGTCCGAATATGCAGAGTTAAAAAGGGATTTATCTCACTTAATTGGACGACTGGGCAACAAAATGGCAGATGAAATTCAATGTTGATAAGTGCAAAGTAATGCACATTGGAAAATATAATCTTAACTATACATACAAAGTGATGGGGTCTAAATTAGCTATTACCACTCAAGAAAGAGATCTTGGAGTCATCGTGGATAGTTCTCTGCAAACATCTGCTCAATGTGGAGTGTAAGTAAGAAAAGCGAACAGAATGTTAAGAACCATTAGGAAAGGATAGAAAAGACAGAAAATATCATAATGCCACTATATATATAGCCATGGTACGCCCACATCTTGAATATTGCGGGCAGTTCTGGTTGTCCTATCTCAAAAAGTTATATTGGAATTAGACAAAGTACAGAGAAGGGCAAAAATTGATTAGGGGAGTGGCACAACTTCCGTATGAGAGGAGATTAATAAGACTGGGTCTTTTCATCTTGGAAAAGAGAAGACTAAGGGGGGCTATGATAGAGGTCTACAACCTCATGAATGGTGTGAGGAAAGTGAATAAAAAGTGTTATTTATCTCTTCTCATCCATGTGAAAATGCCTTCCTAGTTTGAAAAGTTTATATGGATTCATAAATGCCATGTGTGAGTCAAGTGAATAGCTTGTGAACATTTTAAACTATACCTTCAGTATGTTCAAAATGCAAATATGCACAACTGTCCAAGTAGTTATAGATATTAAAAGATTATTGATGAGCAGATCCAGATCTGGGGCAAAAATCTGTCAGGGGACAGTACTTGGTCCTGCTAGTGAAGGCAGGGAGCTGGACTCGATGATCTTTCAAGGTCCTTCCAGTTCTATGAGATAGGCATATCTCCATATATTATTATTATTGCCTAGACTTACAAGAATGTATGGGATTAAAGACACTGGAACTTCTCCTTGGGGACAATGAGGGCGGCTGCTGCGCCGCAGAATTGATACATTTCCTCGGGCCACTGTGGAAGCTCCTCTAAGGATGGCCCATGAAGATCAGACTCCATGGCCTTTAGGGGGCCAGGCTAGGGTGGGAGTGTGTGGAGCCAGGTTGCAAGTCATTCTGTGGATGTCTCTGGATTTCCCATTAAATCCAATGCACTGTTGGCCTCCATCAATATCTGACTCATGTATCACCTGGAGTGGCTTATTGCTGTAACAGAACAGGAGGAAAAAGAAGAATTCACCTGGTTTAAAAGATTAAAATGAAATTGCCACGTGATGGCCCCAGAGGATAAGAAATGAGATGAGGCCTCTGTATGTTATATAATAGCCACATGGTGGCAGCAGAGTACAGGAATTAGGCACATTTGACTATTGTTCCATGTACAGTCAATACAATAACCATGAAACTGACCCTCCGTGTACACACCACTCAGATGACACCTGCTTCTGACAGGCACAGTCTGCCAGGAAGTTGCAGGGCAGCGTCTGGGCATGGCTCTGCAGGCAGCTCAAATGAATCCTGCACTTGGCGCCCAACCCAAATGGGGGACTCTGACTCATTCGTTGCCCCAGGACAGTTGTAACCTTTTATCTTTTTTATTCTTGTTTATTTCATGCCATTTAAAAAAAAAACGGGCCCCATTCAGCTAGGGTCACATAACACACAACAACAATTTAGGGCCAACATCCATCCAGCTGAGCCCTCCCAGACCCTATGCACCTCTCTACAACCAGTTCTTGCCCACTGACCCCACCAACCAGCTAATCCCCTCCCCTGCCTCCCACCAAAAAGGCTTCCAAGGAGCCCTGGAGCTCAATACACTAGTATTTTAGTGAGCTGAGATAGCAGGGTTAGGCTGGGGTCCTCTTAGAGAGGTGAGATCCTTGCAAGGAGGTGTGTGTATGCGGGGGAGGAGTTGCGTTAACTGGGGTGGATGTTATGTTGCAGGCTGGAATTCCATATTTGGGCACCCAGCTGTGGCCATTTCAAGTGGCCAAGAGGGGCGACAACATTTCCATGGCCTTGGTGGTGTGGTGATGCGGTAGAGACAGACTGTAGGGGTTTGAGATACCAGGCGGCCTTTGGGAAGTTGACTGATGGTGACCTTCCTCTTTTATGCATGGTGTTAAACACAAGCTCAGTCATTCCTGTTCATAATTCAGTAAAGAACCAACCATTGATTTTGCATGTCTGGGTGACATTGCCACAGGCACTTTATTAACACAGCCTGGTGGGGGATGATCAGTCTGCTGCTGTGGCTGTGTTGTTTGCAATGGACCTTACTGCAGGGAGTTTCACCCATACACTCAGCCTGCCAGTGCCCAAATGTGGGACAAAGGCATGAAACCAAAGGCATCCAGTGATGAATGCAGAGACTGGAGCATGGCGTGGAGTTCATTCATTCAGTTTAAATGACTCTTTCTATAGCCTCAGTTTCATGATTCTTTATGTACATTTTCAACAACAGAAGTGAGGGGACACCAGGTTTGTCTGGCATGTAGGTAACGTTGGGACTTAAATGGGTGATGCCCCTCAAAGCAGGGCTCCATTGCAAAATTTTGCAATGTGCTTAGAAGTGGAGTTAAAAATAGAAAAATATGTAAATAAATAACACTGCCTCAGTTAGAGCATAGCTATTCACAACCTTTACCTCTTTGCCTGGGAATAACTGTAGACAGAAAGCTACTGTGTATTCAAACCCAGCTCTGGCATCATTCTCTAGGGGTCCATGTCCCTGGGTTCGTAGGATGGGTTACACTGTTTTATTTAATAGAATTATGAGTAACTGACAATGAATTGAATGTTTTTTTCTGGTTCCCATCAGGGACTAGAATGACATGCACTGCAGGCAAGTGCTGCATCTGTTGGGCCTGCACACAGTTCTGCCAAGGCAGTTTAGTAAGAACAAGCTTCTCCCTCCACTATTTAACCCTTCAGTCCAGCAGTGCTGTATCAGCCCCCAGTCTGGGGCGGTTTTGTAAGATTTAAGAGTAGTAGGTTCAGAGACCCACAAACTCATTCCATCTGTGGCCTGAGCCAGACGGGACTCTGCGTCTGAAGAGGTGTAAGGACATCAGATTTTTGAGAGACAAGGTGGGTGAGGTAACAGCTTTTATTGAACCAACTGCTGTTGGTGAGTGAGACAAGATTTTGAGCTTACACAGAGCTCGTCTTCAGCTCTGGGAAAGGTACTCAGTGCTCTGTGCAGCTCGAAATCTGGTCTCTCTCACCAGCTGAAGTTGGTCCAAAATAAAAGTTATTACCTCGCCCACCTTGTCTCTAATATCCTGGAACCAACATGGCTACAATTACACTGCATACCACATTGAATTTATGCTGTGTTCCAGCTCTCCACCCACATATTTGTACAGACTGAGTTCTGTGGTTCATCTCCGCTTCAGTTCTGTTGTGGTGGGGACTAATTGGAGCAAGGGAGTGCAGTTAGCATTAGTTTTAGGCCCTCTGCGTTTTTCACCATTGATGTGTTTATGTGGGTTTTGCCTGGTTGTCTATTAGCAATAATGATCTATTAGCAAAAGCATAAGGCAATGCATGTTACCTTGTTCCATTGTATTAGAGCTACTGACATTTTAATTAACGGGCAGCACACCGCTACTGACAATGGGGTTTTTCTACCAGCATTCCGACAGGGAACTGGTACAGTGTGAGATCAAAACACATTTGCAGAGATAAAACAATGGTGGCCATGTCAGCAGTAGTGTAGCCAGGGGGAGAGCAGGGGGAGTGGCTGCTCCCCCTGTGAGGAGAAGCAGTGCTAAGGCGCCGCCCGAGCCCAGCTGCGGGAGCCGGGCTCGGGGGGCGCTTTAAAGGGCCAGCGGCTCCCCGCAGCGGCAGGAGCCGCCGGCCTTTTAAAGCGGTCCCCCCCACAGCCCGGCTACCAGAGCTGGGCTGGGGGGGAGGCGCTTTCAAAGGCCGGCGGCTCCTGCCGCTGCGGGGAGCCGCAGGCCCTTTAAAGCGCCCCCCCCCCGCCCCGCTGCCGGAGCCGGGCTCGGGTGGGGATTTAAAAGGCCCGGGGGCTCTGCAGCGGCTGGAGCCCCGGGCCCTTTAAAGCGCCCCCGGGTGAGTACAGGGGGAGCCGGGAGGCGCCTTTTTATAGCGCCGTCGCTCCCCCTGTGCTCTAAACCTGGCTACGCCACTGCATGTGAGCAAAGGGAATTGGGGCTGCAAAGGGATGCTTCATCACTGAAATAACATTTGTTACTAATTCTCTAGTTGTGGTGAAATATAGAACATTCTCTTTTCACTCTGGTGACTGAGCAGTGGGAATTTTGCCACAGGGTTACTTTCAGCTGATCTTGGTTTCTGCTCATTTCCTGGTGTTTACTTCTACAATTGCTTCTAGGGCAGGGGTAGGCAATCTATGGCTTTGGCACGCGAGCTGATTTTCAGTGGCACCCACTGCCTGGGTCCTGGCCACCAGTCTGGGGGCTCTGCATTTTAATTTAATTTTAAATGATGCTTCTTCAGCATTTTAAGAACCTTATTTACTTAACATACAACAATAGTTTAGTTATATATTATAGACTTATAGAAAGAGACCTTCTAAAAACGTTAACATGTATTACTGGCATGAGAAACCTTACATTAGAGTGAATAAATGAAGACTCGGCACACCACTTCTGAAAGGTTGCCTACCCCTGTTCTAGGGTCCTGGGCACTCATGTACACAATTAGCCTTAGCAGAGGATGCAAAATGTATCCAGAGGAGAGGTGGGTGTGAGGGCAGGAATGCTAGGGCACTAAAGCTCTAGATCACAGGAGTTACTTTTTAGCACAGAGACATAAATTTTAAGTCACGAAGGAACCATTAGGACCATCCAGGCTGAGTTCTGGTATAGCAGTACATAACATAAGAGTGGCCACACTGGATAAGACCCCAGTATCCTGTCTTCTGACAGTGGCCAATGCCAGGTGCCCCAGAAGGAATGAACAAAACAGGTAATAATCAAGTGATCCATCCCGTTGCCAATACCCAGGCTCTGGCAAATCGAGGCTAGGGACTCCATCCCTGCCCATCCTGGCTAATAGCCATTGATGGACCTATCCTCCATGAATTTATCTAGTTCTTTTTTTGAACCCTGTTATAGTCTTGGCCTTCACAACATCCTCTGGCAAGGAGTTCCACAGGTTGACTGTGCGCTGTGTGAAGAAATACTTACCTTTGTTTGTTTTAAACCTGCTGCCTAGTAATTTCATTTGGTGAACCCTAGTTCTTGTATTATGAGGAGTAAACCACACTTTCTTATTTGCTTCCTCCACACCAGTAATGATTTTATAGATCTCTGTCATTCCCCCCACTGGTAGTCTCTTTTCCAAGCTGAAAAGTTCCAGTCTTATTAATCTCTCCTCATACGGCAGCTGTTCCATACCCCATATCATTTTTGTTGCCCTTTTCTGAACCTTTCTGATCACCCATCGATTCTTGTACCAAGCCCATTATTTCTGGCTGGGCTAGAGTTTGTCTTTTAGAAAGAAAAGTCCCATTCTTGATGTAAAGATGCCAAGTGATGGAGAATCCACCACATCCCTATCAAAGTTGTTCCAGTGGGTAATTACCCTCACTGTTACACATCTGCCTTACTTCCAGGCTGAATGTATATAGCTTCAGCTTCCCTAAGAGCCTGATTACTGTCAGAGATCTCTTCCCTATGTAGGTATTTGCAGACCATGATCAAGTCACATTTTTGGTAAATTAAATGCACTGAACTTAGTAAGGCAGGTTTTCCAGATCTTAAATTAGCCCTGTAGCTTTTTTCTGAATCCTTTCCCATTTTTAACATCCTTTTTGAAGTATGCACTCCCGACTGGCACACAACATCCAGTAATGGTCTCACTAATGCTGTATTCAGAGGTAATACCACCTCTCTGCTTCTACTTGATATTACCCTGCTTATCCATCTCAGAATTAGCCTTGACTTTCTTAGTCATAGCACCGCACTGGGAGCTTCACCTGCATTTGGTTCACTGCGTTCTAGGATACAGTCCTCCATCCTGGATATGTAATCGATATTCTTTGATCAGAGATATATGGCCTTTCATTTGGCTGTATTGAAACACATTTTGTTCAAATAAGTCCAGCCTACCAGATTGTTCTATATAACTTACCTGTCATTATTATTTCCCACTTCACTAACTTTTGGGGTCTCTTCAATATTTACAAGAATTGTTTGGTTTGTTTTGTTTTCTTCCAGCTCGTTGCTAAAAACCTTCAGATAGCTTTGGGCCAAGACCAAATTCCTGTAGGTTCCCACTGGAAACATTTCCCCATTTATACACATTTTTTGAGATCTATCAGCTGGCCAGTTCTTAGTGTATGTTTCACAGTCACGGGGAGCTGCACCGCTATCTCATCTCTAGGTGTATCACTGAGTACACCCCCTCAGGTGTCAGGCCTCTGGACTTCACTTCTCCACAATGCACCACTTATCAGACCAAGATCTGGGTTCCAGCCCCCTGGCTGCTAACAGTGACTAATTTAGCAGACCCCACTGGATTTAGACCCTGCCAGGGCCCCTACTGGGTGCCTGTGACAGCTGTTGACTAAATTGACTCCAAAACAGCTTCTTCAAACAAATAATTTATTCATTCCTCAAAGGTAGAAAGCATTTAGAGCAAAACATAGAATCATAGAATATTAGGGTTGGAAGAGACGTCAGGAGGTCCAACCCCCTGGTCAAAGCAGGACCAACACCAACTAAATCATCATTACAGTGGACGAGAAGCTGGATATGAGTCAGCAGTGTGCCCTTGTTGTCAAGAAGGCCAATGGCATATTGGGCTGTATTAGTAGGAGCATTGCCAGCAGATCAAGAGAAGTGACTATTCCCCTCTATTCGGCACTAGTGAGGACACACCTGGAGTAGGGGCATTTCCAGCAGATCGAGGGACATGATCATTCCCCTCTACTTGGCATTGGTGAGGCCTCATTTGGAGTTCTGTGTCCAGTTTTGGGCCCCACACTACAAGAAGGATGTGGATAAATTGGAAAGAGTCCAGCGGAGGGCAACAAAAATGATTAGGGGGCTGGAGCATATGACTTATGAGGAGAGGCTGAGGGAACTGGGATTGTTTAGCCTGCAGAAGAGAAGAATGAGGGGGGATTTGATAGCTGCTTTCAACTACCTGAAAGGGGGTTCCAAAGAGGATGGATCTAGACTGTTCTCAGTGGTAGAAGATGACAGAACAAGGCGTAATGGTCTCAAGTTGCAGAGGGGGAGGTTTAGGTTGGATATTAGGAAAAACTTTTTCACTAGTAGGGTGGTGAAGCACTGGAATGGGTTACCTAGGGAGGTGGTGGAATCTCCTTCCTTAGAGGTTTTTAAGGTCAGGCTTGAGAAAGACCTGGCTGGGATGATTTAGTTGGGGTTGGTCCTGCTTTGAGCAGGGGGTTGGACTAGATGAGCTCCTGAGGTCCCTTCCAACCCTGAGATTCTATTCTATTCTATTCTATTCTATTCTATGATTTTCAGTAATCCTCATCATATTTGACTTGCCTGTCTGGGTAGGAGCCCAAGGCTGGGTTGCTTTAAGGGAACTGTGGTTTTGGCTTCTGGGTAACCAGGAAGGTGTTGTAGAAGCTGTTTTGTTGCTGGCTTGGTTTTGTTGCTAATACTTGGTGAATCTAAGTATTAGAAATAACCACTAGTTTAGGGGATTGTCTGCCCCATTCTTTGCAGTTTGCCCCAATTGAGCAATCTCAGCATGGCCCCCCTGGGGATCCCAGTCACAAGTAGTCTTTGTAAAACTCATGCTCCAGCTCAGATAGCACTCATGGGATAGATGCACAAATCTCAGGGTGAAACTCTCTGGCCTGTGCTATGCAGAAGGTTAGACTAGATCAGAATGGTCCCTTCTGGCCTTAGAAATCTATGTGTTGAGTAGACAAAGGCAGAACTAGGTCCAATGACTGGAAAGTTTAAAACAGACAACTTCAAACTGAAAACAAAGCAGTTTTTTAATAGTGAGAGTAATTAACCTGCGGAGTCAGTTATCGAGGGATTGTGTAGTGTGATTTGCCAAAGGATTTCTTGGGAGCACCAAGACCATTCATTTACCAGGCAGTTTCAAAATCCCACCCATATCCTATTTCAACAGCTGGTTATTTGAACTCTGTGAAATGACAATGTATACAGTGTAGATGTAGCTATGGGGGTTCCAGGATGTTAGAGAGACAAGGTGGGTGAGGTAATACATTTTATTGGACCAACTGCTGTTGGTGAGAGAGATAAGCTTTCGAACCATACTGAACAAGCTCCCCACAGGCCAGGACCCATCAACTCAAAGAGGCACCAGACCCTGCCAGAACAACAGATGCAAAACCTGCAGACATAGCTCCACTGCTACAATGATCAACATCCACCACAACATACCTGTCAAGATCCATAAATCCTACACAGACCTGTCACAACATGTGGTGTACCTCATACAGTGCACTAAATACCCCAATAACAACTTTGTGGGTGAAACCAGACAATCACTCCACTCTTGAATGAACTCACACAGGAAAACGATAAATGACAAAAACGCCCTATTACCTGTGGGTGAACACTTTTCACAAAGCGATCATCTATATCTGACCTTAGTCCTCATCCTCAAAGGAAACCTGCACAACACTTTCAAAAGACGAGCCAGGGAGCTTAAATTCATAACTCTGCTAGACACTAAAAATCATGGACTGAACAGAGACACTGGATTTATGGCTTATTACAACAATCTGTAACCCACTAACCCCGTCTTTAGGCACATCTACACTACAAAATTAAGTCGATCTAAATTATGTTGACATACAGCCACCGCAGTAATTAAATTAGTTTTACACATCCACACTATGCTCCCAGTGCCAGCAGTGTGCATCTTCACCAGGATCACTCACACCGATTTAACTGCCAGTGTGGGGCATTGTGGGATGGTTTCTGAAAGGCAGTAACAGTTGATGTAAGCAACACTGTCTACACTGATACTGCATTGACTAACTACATCGCAGAGATGGAGTTATTAAGTCAATGTAGTAGGCGAGTCACATCAGTGTAGGGTGACCAGATGTCCCGATTTTTGGTTCTTTGTACCGCCTCCCGACCGATATCAGGGCTTCTGCTGTTCGTTTGTTTTTTCTCGGACAACTCTGCCCCGGCCTTTTCTTTTTACTTCCCCCATGTGTCCCAATTTTTTGTTGCTTTAATCTGGTCACCCTACATCGGTGGAAGCTACATTTTAGTGCAGTGGTTCTCAACCAGGGGTCCAGGGCTCCCTCGGGGGGTTGCAAGCAGGTTTCAGGGGAGCTGTCAATCAGGGCCAGCGTTAGACTCGCTGGGGCCCAGAGCAGAAAGCTGAAGTCTCACTGCATGGGGCTGAAGCCTGGGCTCCTGGGCCCCGCCACCTGGGGCTGAAGCTGAAGCCTGAACAACTTAGCTTCGTGGAGGCTCCTGTGGCATAGGGCCCCAGGCAATTGCCCTGCTTGCTACTCCCCAATGCCAGCCCTGGCTTTTATATGCAGAAAACAGTTGTTGTGGCACAGGTGGCCGTGGAGTTTTTATAGCATGTTGGAGGGGCCTCAGAAAGAAAAAGGTTGAGAACCCCTGTTTAAGGGCATGTCTACACTTACAGTACAGCTGTGCCATTGCAGCATGAGTGGTGAAGACACTCTATGCCGATGGGACAGAGCTCTCCCATCGGCATAAAAAACCCACCCCCGTGAGCGGCAGAAGCTGTGTCGGAGGGAGACGTTTTCCCGCCGACATACCGCTGTGCACACTAAGCCCAGGGCTACACTGCGGGGGGGGGGCGGGGGTTGGTCGATCTACGATACGCAGCTTCAGCTACGTGAATAACGTAGCTGAAGTCGGCGTATCGTAATCAACTTACCTGGCCGTGAGGACGGCGGCGAGTCGATCGCTGCCGCTCCCACGTCGACTCCGCTTCCGCCTTTCGATGAGGTGGATTTCCGGAGCCGACGGGGAGCGCTTTCAGGGATCGATTAATCGCGTCTAAACGAGACGTGAAAAATCGATCCCTGATAGATCGATTGCTACCCGCCGATCCAGCGGGTAGTGAAGACAAGCCCGAAGTGCTTATGTTGCTGTACCTTATGTTGCTCAGGGGGGTGACATAAGTTTTGCCAACATAAGTGGCAGTGTAGACATAGCCTAACTCTGTAGTGTAGACGAGGCCTTTTTGTCCTATGACTGCAGGGGTTAATGGGCTACTCTACCCTGAATGGTCCCTGAAATTTTGTCTAACTACTTATGCTAAACAATCTGTTCCACCTTCTATTTAGCTGTGACACTCTGAATACATTTCCGAGACCTGAAGAAGAGCTCTGTGTAAGATCGAAAGCTTGTCTGTTTCACCAGCATCAGTTGGTCCAATAAAATATATTACCTCATCCACCTTGTCTCTCTTAAATGAAAATAGCCTTTTGGGAAACTGAAAACTTTCATTAAAAGTTTTTTTTTTTTTTTAAAGAATGTCCATTCCAGGTCAGACCAATGGTCCATCTAGACAAGTATCCCGTCTTCCAGTGCCAGATGCTTCAGAGGGAATGAACATAACAGTGCAACTATCAAATAATCCACCCTACATTGCCCAGTCCCAGCTTCTCGCAGTTGGAGGTTTAAGGACACCCAGAGCATGGGCTTGCATCCCTTACCATCTTGGCTAATAGCCATTGATGGACCTATCCAGGGACGGATTAACTTTTTGTGGGCCCAGCTCCAAACATATTTGTGGGCCCCCATTGGGCAAGGTGCAGGGGGGCAGGATGATAAGTCTCCAGAGTGACGGGTGGGCTGGGGGCAATGACACACAGTGTGGCGGGAACAGCCTCGCTCCACGCAGCCCAGCAGGAGGGCACTGTTTACAAACCTGCAGCTGCCAGAGACACACTGGCCTGCCCAGCCCTATGCTGCCAGTATACCCCTTCCCCTTGAGGGTGGGCCCACACCACCCCCGTGCCCAGTGCCCCACCCTTATGCCCAGCACCCTCTTACCCAGAGACCTCCACCACAGATCTCTATGCCCAGCCCCCACCCCTCCCGGACACCTCCCCCGCTGGCTTCCCACCACAACTGCACAGCACCCTTCACACCACACCGCTCGCCCAGTGCCCCCCCACTCATAGACCTCTCCACTGCCCGCCACCTTCCTCACAGTCCCACCATCACAGCTGCACAAGCATAGGCCACTGGTTGCATGGAGGTGGGAGATTACCCTGAAGCCTCCCCCGACCCCACCCCGGGACAGGCAGGACCGGCTTTAAGCCGATGCCCCCGATTCCCCTGAATCGGGCCCCATGCCTAAGAGGGCCCCGCAATGTCTGTGGCAGCAGCGGCACGTCGGCAGCAGCTCAAGCACTGCCGCTGTCGTCGTCGGCATTTCGGCGGAGGGTCCCTGCCGGGGCCCCGTCGAAACCATTCAAATTGGGACAGGGACTCAGCAGTAAGGCTGCACCCAACCCTCACACAGTGCAAGGGCCAGGCCTGCCCCAGAAACACCCTGGGGCCCTGCCCACCTGTGCCAGGTGCACCAGGTGTGGGTGAGCAGGCTCAGCCCGGAAGCAGGATCCAAGTGCAGAGGGACTTGGTGTGGGAGGATACAGGTGGGGGTAAACATGAGGAGGCTTAGCTGGTGTCTGTTCACCATCAACATACAAGGCCACAAAATTAATACTGTAATGTTTAAAGTGAAAGGGGGTTTTATTGTAATTTTCACTTAAAGCATCATTATCCACAAAACCAAGGAGAAGCATTTTGGATAACTGTCCCAAGAACAGGTTCTCCTGGTTACTGACCCTGCTGCCTGCAGGGATGCTAAGCACCTTCATTCCCACATGGTCCATGGGGTATTTAGCATTAGCATGTGCCCCAGATGGAAGCCCAGGGCCACCAGTACTTTCATCACTAAACGGGATGCTGATAATCCATAGTTTAAAGCCTTGGTTTGCATCACCCATTAAGCAGAAAACATCTTTACTGCATGTTAGTTTAATTTTCACATCGATGCCATTCAACAAAAGTTTTTCTTGAAAAAAACACATCACTCTGTAGATGACTCAACAGCTCTGTCCTCCTTGCTGGGTTGTCAGGTTTGCCTGCCTCAAAAAGCCTTGAAGCTCAGTTGCTTCATGCTGGACTGCAGTGTCTTTGTAAAACAGGCCAGTGGAAAATTGTGTCGTGAGGGTGTCATTGCTGCAATTAAGCACTGATTCTATAAAGGCCCTGTAAGGGTAACAGTTGTTGATTTGGCTAACATGACTTTCAACTGACTGAGAATAGACATCATGGGCTAATTCACCAGGCCCACCTCGGCCTCCTGTTCAGGGCGGTTTCATCTTCTCTTACAATCTTGCAGCAAAGGTACAGCAGCATGTTGTTTAAACCCATATAATCTATGCCATTCCCTGCTATAAAAGGCTGATGGGGCAACCTCCATAATGGACGATAGAGGCGGTACCTCGATGTAGATGTTTTTCTCTGTGCTAGTCTGCATAGGGGCTATTTGGAACAAGTTTAGTTCGGATTTGCTGCACTCTTCAGACTTGCAGTGAACAAAAGCCATGTTGATTAAAATAGATCTCTTTTACCAGGTGGAGAGACCTCTTTCTCCCAGTCTTCCCCTTGGTCTTTCACTTATGACTGGTTCTGCATGCCAAAGTCCTTCTTTTAAAGGGCTTGGGGAACCCCCTGTGTCACAGGTATGATGTATTTCTCTTTCTCTTCCTCCTTTGAATGTATATCAATCCCGATCCCTCCTGTATAGCTGGATTACTCAGCTTCTCCAGAAGACATCAGGAGGCATGGCCTACCACATCTCTGGCTCTGTTTTGAATGGCTGTTTTTACATGGGGTTTAATAATCTCTAGCCCCTTCTCAGAAGTGCTATGGCTTTTTGAAAGAGACTGTGGAATATTCCACCCACACCAGCCACGTACATCACAGTGGCCCATGATATCCAGGAAAGGCACATCCTGCCTGGGCTTCATAACAGTTTCTGTAGATAGTGGGTCCTTGTAATTTTTTAGGGTCACCACAGCTTTTTGCTTTTAAAATGCCCGCTCTCTCTGGGAGCACACTGCAGCTTGATGATCACCTTGCCAAAGTGAAATGAGATGTGTTTGTTATGGCCTGTCTTTATTTCAATGGTGATGGTATCGCTGTGGTGTTTACTGACAGGGACATAATGTGGTTTATCATATGTGAAGGTGACAAACTCGTTGTTCCTTCCATGGATGAGGACACAGAGCAACAGGGTATGGAAAAAGCCCCCACAATTCTATGATATCTGTGTATGCATACAAGGAGCAGAAACCCCCTATAATGTCTGCTGAGAGGAAGATCTTTTTGACATTGAGATTGGGGCCCAAACCCAAAATATTAGCTCCCCACCAGTAGAAAACACAAGCAACATTGGAGAATATATATCTAACTTTTCTATTGTCATAGCTCATGACAATCTCTGGTGGTCCTGGTTGACTAGCCATGGAATTGTTCATGTGATCCAGTAATTCAGGTATAGATTAGTAATAGCCTTGTCGTAAGGTTTTTAGCCTGCAGAAGAGAAGAATGAGGGGGGGTTTGATAGCTGCTTTCAACTACCTGAAAGGGGGTTCCAAAGAGGATGGATCTAGACTGTTCTCAGTGGTAGAAGGTGACAGAACAAGGAGTAATGGTCTCAGGTTGCAGAGGGGGAGGTTTAGGTTGGATGTTAGGAAAAACTTTTTCACTAGTAGGGTGGTGAAGCACTGGAATGGGTTACCTAGGTGGAATCTCCTTCCTTAGAGGTTTTTAAGGTCAGGCTTGAGAAAGCCCTGGCTGGGATGATTTAGTTGGGGTTGGTCCTGCTTTGAGCAGGGGGTTGGACTAGATGACCTCCTGAGGTCCCTTCCAACCCTGAGATTCTATGATTCTATGATTCTAAGGTCAAAGGTGCTCCTGCTGCTAGGAGTGGTGGGGGTGGTGCCGCACCCCCTGGCTGGAAGTAGTAGCAACACAAATATATGGTTTCCCACTTCAGCACCCCCACTATAAAAATAGTTCCATCACCACTGAATAGAGTGTAACTCCATTTCTTAGCTTAGGTGAAACGAACAGAAACCAAAGACCATTTGACATTAACTGTCTCACTTAAGCTCTTAGTGACCCAGGTCAGCTAGTACCAAGCTCACTGGTCACATGTTTTCTGTGTATTTATTTTTGAGAGCTGGCCATTGGCTGACCATGACCAAAGTTCCAAGCTGAAATACACACAGATAGAGTCTGTGATTAACCATTCAAGTGCAATTTCAGCTCTCTTAGTAAATTTCCATACAAACGGTCTGATGCTAAGAGAACCCAGCTCCCAGAATCCTCTAGCCAATTCAGACGTACCAAGCCATACCAAACTCATGTTCACCACATTTGTTCATACCAATCACAGTAATTCATAATAAAAATTTGGCACCGTCCCAACACATGGCAAACGGGCCATGAATCTACAGCACACTAGCTTGCCACACACTAAGTGTTCCTGCTTCGGTGCACTAACAGCTCCCTAGTGTACTTTCAAATGGGTGTTTGAAACAGTAATAGATCAAAGTGCAAAGGGAGAATAGGGATTTAAAAAGCCAGCTTCTATGTGATCAGAAGAGCTAGTGAACAGGGGAGTATGAGAGGCAGATACACCTAACAAATGTACTTTAAACTTAGGCCTATAACCTATCGGGGCGGGTGAGGGATAGCTCAGTGGTTTGAGCATTGGCCTGCTAAACCCAGGGTTGGGAGTTCAATCCTTGAGGGGGCCATTTAGGGATCTGGGGCAACAATTGGGGATTGGTCCTGCTTTGAGCAGGGGGTTGGACTAGATGACCTCCTAAAATCCCTTCCATGCCTGATATTCTATGATTCTATGAGCCCCCTGCAAGAGTAAAATGAATGCAAGCAGAAGTCCAGCAGCAGAGGGGGGGGGGGGGCTGTCCAGCTGAATGCAGCATGTACGACTACCTTCCTTGTGGACCGGTGGCATAGGTGTGTGTTTGTAGAAAGAAACTCCTGGCCCCCACAGACCAAGTACAGGCTTCTGAGACCAAAGTGGCTGAACTGGAGGAGCTGAAAGGTAGAAAGAGGAGACTTTCAGGGACACAGTAGACCAGTCTCACCCCCAGTCTGACAGCATCTGTGCTGTTGAGGATGAAAGTCTTGGGAAGGAGAACATCACGCTGGAGCAGAAGGAAATGATGCCACTTGGGACCCTCCTTCCAGATGATGTCATGGTGTTATCCTCTCGCCCTGAGGATACTCCTCCAGGGGAGGAGACCCCAGTTATTAGGAAGAGACAGGGAATAGTAATGGGGGAGTCGATATTTATAAATATGGTTAGTTGGGTTTGTGATGACTTGGAGAACTGCATGGTGACCTGTCTGCCAGTGACCTGTCTGCCAGGCACAAAGGTTGTGGATATCACAAGCCATCTAGACAGACTTATGTGCAGTGCTGAGGAGGAGCTGGTGGGTGAGGTACATGTAGATACCAGTGACATAGGGAAAGGTAGGAGAGAGGTCCTGGAGGCCAAATTTAGTAGCTAGATAAGAGATTAAAGTTTAGCACCTCCATAGTCATAGGCGCCGACTTCATGGGTGCTCCGGGGCTGGAGCACCCACGGGGAAAAATTGGTGGGTGCTCCGCACCCACCGGCAACTCCCCGCCCGCCCCGGACCCGCGGCAAACTCACCGGAGCACCGGGAGACGTTGCGGGGCCCCGCCCCTGACGCTGGGCAACGTTGCGTCGGCGTCGGGGGTGGGGCCCCGCAACGTCACCCGGTGTCGGGGGCGGGGCCTGGCGTCGGGGGCGGGGCCCCGCAACGTCACCTGGCGTCAGGGGCGGGGCCTGGTGTTGGGGGCGGGGTCCCGCAACATCACCCGGCGTCGGGGGCGGGGCCCGGCATCGGGGGCAGGGCCCCGCCCCTGATGCCGGGCGTCAGCACCCACCGATGTAACAGGAAGTTGGCGGCTGTGTCCATAGTAGTATTCACTGAAGTGCTTCCAGTTCTATGCATAGGGCCAGTTAAACAGGCAGAACTGCAGGGTCTCAATGTGGATGAGAGGATGGTGTTGGGAGGAGAGATTTGGGTTTATTTAAATGCTCATGGTGATCAGAGAAGCTAAAAACTAGAAAACCCAATAATAATGGGGGATTTCAACTATCCTCATATTGACCTCAGGATGGGATACAGAGATAAAATTTCTAGACACCATTAATGACTGCTTCTTGGAGCAGCTAGTCCTGGAACCTACCAGGGGAGTGGCAATTCTTGATTCAGAGCACAGATCCTGGTCCAAGAGGTGAATATAACTGAGCTGCTCAGTAATAGTGACCATAAAGTAAATACATTTAATATCCGGGGGGGGGGAATTCAAACAAGCACACCACAGTGGCATGTAACTTCAAAAAGGGGGAACTACACAAACATGAGGAAGCTAGCTAAGGTAGGGGGTTTAAAGACAGTTGATGGCTGGTGGGGGTTTGTTTATTTTCTTCGTTTGAGTTTGCAACGGCCATTTCAGAGAAAGCGCACATCAATATTAAATTTTTTTGAAAAGCAAATGTATTTAAAGCAAAACATTGTCATTTTAAAAATTACTTCTTTAAAGCATGAAAAACATTACCCACTGAGCCATTCAGGACTTTTAGACAATTTTTGCTTTTTTAGGAGCCAAAAAAGGGGATGATAGTGTTGTTTATTGATCTTCCCTGGTGTTGGGGTCGAGGCCTTCAGGCGTTCCAAAAGATCTCTGTTGGCTGCTTTGCCCAGGACAGAGGACGGTACATTCAGCTCCACCAAGTCATTCATAAACACATCCCAACCTTTAGGTGTGTGTCTCCTAGGAACGGAGTGTGTCTGGGTGACAGCCCCGACTAAATCGAGCATGTTAGAACTGCTAACCACCGAGCCTTTGTACTCAAAGCCCCTTTATTATTCTGTGAAGAGATGTTTTTATCCTGGCCCAGCTTATTAAGCTATACTAATGCATTTTTCTTGTGATGCCTATTCACATTATCCAACACCTCCTGAGCAACAGAGTCAGAGTTCTTTGGTGTTTCTGGGGGTTTGGCAGCCATGCTCTGTTCCTGTTCTGGTAGAAATAGACTTATTTTTCTTTTATCCACATCACTCCTCGTGTTCATTAGGTAGCTTTGAAGCATGGCTACATAAAGTTTAGCCTTTTCATATTCAGCTAAGTCAGTTCTTTGAAGAACTGACTTCATTTCAGCATCCAGTAAGCGAGTAACAGTTGTCCTGATATTTTCCTCTGCTGGAGCAGGGGACCCTGAATTGCTCCAAGTGGTGGTTAGGCACCAGGTACGTTTTTTCTGCATACTCCATTACTGATTAGTCAAAAGCCCTGTTATCAGAGGGGTAGTAAAACTTAACAGAGGTCCGATGAACCTCCTGGACTGCCTCACCAGATGTATCTTTCTTTTAAGTTTATTTAAATTTGTGTCTTTTTTTCAGCACATGAACTTGATTCTGTTTCAAAGGTACGTTTCCTTTTGAGGTATTGAGCACTATTTCTGAGATGGCCGTTACTAAATCATCAGATGCTGATCACAGTAGAGCCTTCCTTTGTTGTGGAGGGTGATTTGCTAAGTAATTTTAAAAGGACCAGGTTTCTCTTCACACAGACATGTTTTTGGTTAGCAGCTCCTGCTGTTAAAAAGAACCTGCCGATAATTCATCTCTTTTTATATCCAGCTGTTGTTCTTTACGAAGTATAAACCACTGGCCAGTCTGGAGGAGCAAGCCTATTCTTAATTTATAAGCCTCTGGTATAGAAGCATTTAAATCCACCAGGTAGCCATAAGGTCTTTTGGTAGCATCTTCAAAAGCTTCTAGAAAGAATTGCACCTTGCTGGGGTACATTTGCTAAGCAAGCATAGCGATTTGTAATTTATCCCGGGAGTTTGAACAGAATCATGTACTTTGTGTATAGGTTAATTGTGCGACTCTTTTTTCCCTGACAAAATTAGTTCTGAACAATATGCATAATGCTCAGGTTCCTGTGATGCACATACTTGGTAAAGGCTTTCTCAATTTCATCGCTTTCACAAGCAGAGTTGATCAAATCATCTACAATAATCACATTTACTGTATTGGTAGGAAACAAGCGGTCATCGTTAAAAGCATTAGTCCACAATACTGGTAAAAGGATATTTACAAAATAGTTCTTTATACAGCGGTTGCCAGCGACTGTTATAGCCCACAGTATTCGCAGGCATAACAGACACAGGCACCAGCTTCTAATTTTCCCCGGGGGGTGCTCAATCCCTGCTCAGCCCCAGGCCCCGCCCCCACTCCACTCCTTCCCCTAAGCCCCCACCCCTGCCCCGCCTCTTCCCACCCCCGCCCTGTCTCTTCCCTGCCTCTTTCCACTCCCTCCCCTGAGCACAGCTCATCCCCGCTCCTTCCCAGCGCCTTCTGCACGATGCGGAATAGCTGTTCCGCAGCATTCAGGAGGAGCTGGGTCAGAGGGGGAGGAGTTGATCGGCAGGGGCTGCTGGCAGGCGGGAGTGTGGTGGGGGGAGTTTGTCTGCTGGTGGGTGCTAAGCACCTGCTAATAGGCACCCACGGAGTCAGCGCCTATAATAGCAGACAACATTTGCTGAGCGTTATCCAACACATTTTTTATAAAGTAACTTTTCCAACAGTTGCTTGGCCCTGCGAGAATTACAGAAAAAGGGTGTTTTTATGAATATCTATTTTCAAAAATGTAGGGCAGGGTTTTAAACCCTTCTCTGAGGAGGACCCTCTTGTTGTAAATGATTTTCTGTGTTTTCTTAAGGGTCTTTGTCTCTATTTTCCACTGTTTTTTGTTCTTTACCATAGAGGGCTGCTACACTTCTATCATTTTTTGGGTGTTCTCCCCTGGTTCTATGCTATAGTCCAGGACTCAAGGGCATCGGAGTTTTACCAAAAGTGTGTGGGGGATGGGGGCCAGGGCTCCCTTCCCCTCCTCTTCCCCCCAAAGCCCCGCCCCATGTCAAGCTGGAAGTCAGAGTGGGGGCAGGGAGAACTCCTCCCACCTGCCTGGAATGGGAGTGGGCCAAAAGCAGCCCCCTTCCCATGTCCCCGCCCAGGGCAGGTGGAGAGACCCGCTCCCCACGTGGATCTGTCCCCAACCTGGCTCTGGCCGCGGGGAGGCCTTGGAGCTGCAGGCCGGCCATGATAAGAGCCACGTGGGCAGCTGGAGGGTCCATGCCGCGCTCCCCACCACTGCCCGCATGGCTCTTACCATGGCTGGGCTGTGGCTCTGAGGCCCCTCCCCCGGCTGGGTTGGAGAGAGCCGCACGGGCAGTGTGGGGAGCCGGCACGGAGTCGCGGACCTTCTATCTACCCTGGGCCAGGCGGGGAGCCCGGGTGGTGGGGATATGGGCCGGGGGCAGCTCTCAGCCCCCCCACCCCCACCCCCGTGGGCAGGTGGAGGGTCTGCGCAGCTCCCAGAACTGCCTGAGCTCCCTGCCAGGCTCCACACTGGTCTGGACAGGGGGTGGAGCCTTGGGGGGAAGAGAAGGGGAAGGGTCCACCCTGTCAAAAAGTGGATGGGCCTCCTTGGCCCCCTGCCAGGACTAGATGTTTCAAACTGTCCAAGTTGATCATTTCACAGTTTCCTATGTTGAGGGTAATCCCTTTGACATTCATGCAGCCCTTCCCTGTTTTCCAACTTCTGTTTGGGCAGAGCTGTGGGGTTTTAATACCATACAGGGGAGTCCTATAACTTCAGATACAATGTTGCCACACATATTTTACCAGGACAATACTGACCAGCAAATTATATGATTTCAAATGATACCTTACAAGGTATACCTTGTACAAAGATTATTACAATAATGTGTAGGGTGTGAATACAGGGGTGTATTCTGTCACAATGGTGAAACAAGCTATGAAGATGTTTGTATTGCCAGAGACCATGTAGTGTTCTTTTGCAAGCTTCCAAGACACGCAAGCTGTTTCATCGTCAATAAACTTGCAGGATGAAACCTTATAATTGGAAGAAAATAAGTACTGAAAGAGTTTGTCAGGGTCTCTCACGGCACTAGTATTGAGTAGGTCTGTTCTTTGGCTGAATTTACCCCACGGAGAATTTTAAAACAGTTTAGCAATTTAGTGCTTTGTGAGGTTCAGTGTGATCTTGTGCTGGTGTAAACACATGCCTTCTTTCTTGGAGAAATTATTATTTTGTTTTTCTTTATCCATGTACCAGTTGGGATACCCTGAAGCCTCTAGTTTCTGACAGAGGTGAAATTGTATGTACTCGGAAAATAGTTTGTCTGATTTTTCTTCAAAATGCCAGATTTCATAGATTTTCACCACCACAAACTCCTTCACTATGGCCACGTTCAATCCCACTGTGTACCATGTCCCCAGGATGGTCCTTTCCTATTCAGTATGGGTGCATGTTGGCTGCTGCTCGGTTTCCACACAGGTCTGGCATAGTGGGAAGATAAGTTTGCCACCCACTCGACAGGTAACAGCAGGAAAAAGAGGTCTCGTAGAGGGTAATCTTTAACTTTTGCAATTCCAAAATAATTTGCGAGGGGTCCAAATTTGGCATGAATGATATCAGGGTGTCCAATGAGGTTGGGGTTAGGTTTGTAATACAGGCAAAGAGTCCTGCCCCCCAAAAATGCCTCCCTCGGCACCAGAGGTTGAGGCACTTGGGCTTTGATTAAGAAATCCACAAGCTCTGTTTCTATCATCACCACCCACTCGTTCTCCCAGAGGGTCCTGACCTGACATTGTGAAAAAATGCAGAACTCTATGACAGGGACAACTTTTGAGTTTCTTTATTACAAGACACAGCTCAGGACTGATTATCTGAAAAGATGAGGATATGTGGTGTGGAAGTCGGTAGAGGGAATTTGGATGCAGGCCTCTATATGAGCAAGGGTCACGCTGACTCTACTCTGCTGTCTTTCCACCCACTTCTGACGTGAGCCCTGCTTCTACAAATTTTGCGTTATTACAGCTAGAGTTAGCCTGACTCTTGCTCATATAGAGACCTGCATCCAAATTCCCTCTACCGACTTCCACACTACATATTGTCTTTTCAGATAATCAGTCCTGAGCTGTGTCTTGTAATAAAGAAACTCAAAAGTTGTCCCCGTCATAGAGTTCTGCATTTTTTCACAATAACAGGTGACACGGCTGTGGAAAAAAACACCCATTAAATTCAAAGGCCGCATGTTTCTTTGCTCCCACATTGTTTCTTGCATTTTTATCCCATTCCCATCAGCAAAAACCTTAGATCCCACAAATCCCACAAGAGAGACAGATTTCCCCATGCTGCTTAAACAACCCAACAACACCATCACAATGGTCAGTTAATATATTATATATATATATATATATAAACAGAATTCAGACACAATTTTTACCACTAAAAGAATAAAATAAATATTGCTTAAACCATATAAAAATACATTAACTGCTGTTATAATTGACATCAAATCTTTTTCTATTCCTTGCTTAAATTAAAGTATTAAAATCTGTATTGTAAAAAAAAAAAAAAGGAAAAACTTGCTTTACGTTGCTGAAATTCTATTTATGACAAACTGACAAGAGATTTAGTGTTTTCTCACAAATTACCGCAGTCTGTTTTTTTTGCCCACCCGCAACAAAGTACATTTTGCCTGCTCCTGCTATTATGGCAGCGGGTCCTCGGGATCCTAGTCCTGCTTCAGGGCTCCTGTGTCTCACTCACTTAGGACTCAACTACTCCCACGTCATTGCTTGGTCCTCCAGCCAGGTCACTGTAGTTTTCTCCTTTCAATGGAGTGCATGTATCAAAGTCTCTTGGGACCCCACTGTCTCAGGTAGTCTTCCTATTCACTGCTCTCTTAATGGTGTCTCTTCTCCAGTGACTGGTAGGGGAACGCAGGCCCACCCTCAACACTGGGTTCCAGCCCAGGAACCCTACAACAAGCAATCAAAGTCTGCACAGTCCTAAACCTTACTGCTGTATCCCTGGGCTACTTCCTACCTTGCCTTCACGCACTGAGGTTGACTGCATCCTCCTTTTCTGCTCTCAGCTACTGGGCTTTATACTGGCCTCGCCTGTTCTTGTCCAGCTGAGCTTCACCTCTAATTAAGCCTCATTGCCCCTGACTCCTTCTCCAGGTGCAGTCTAGGTGGTTAATTGGCCCATCTAGCCACCTTAGGACTTGTTTTGGGTAGACACCCCAGCACAAGGTTGCAGAGCAAATTCCTGGTTCTTTGTTGGTTGTGTTGGCAGTGTCTCGTCTCGGTAGCTCTGACTATGGCATCATCAGGAGAGTTGCAAAAGCCTGCTTAGGAAAACAGAGATATTCCAATTCAAGTATTAAAACATTTTACCATGCTCGCTCTCTTTCTCTCTCTCTCTCTCTCTCACACACACACAAAACAAACAAAACTTAACTCTAATCTCTCTCTTTCTCACCAAAGTCCACCCACACCTATGCATTTGCTTAAAAACAAAACTGTTTAAACAACCAAGCAAATAAGCAAAATATATTTACTAGGGTTCAAATGTCTGTCAGTTGTTGATGCCGGAGAAATTTTCTTTTCCATTGTGTCTTTCTTTTGAGTCTCTCTTGTTTTGACCGTATTGTGCGGGACAACATTATTACAAAAACACATGGAATAGTCTTGTAAAATTTAAAAATGAAATACTAAGGATGCTTTTTTTAAATTTAAAAGTCATAGTTTTACAAAATCCATTTCAGGCTGCAAAACAAACACCCACATGGGTTTTTGGTTTGTTTCTACCATTAGTGTTTCTCCAATATACAGACATTTTTAATGCAAGCACATTTTCCCCATTTACACCAAAACAAAGTTTGCAACAAAATACTTAAAACCCCCCCACACCTATCTCCTGCATAGACCCCTAAATCACAAACAATTTAAACATCAAAACCAACTTTTTAACCATTTTAAAACCCACACCACA
Organism: Macrochelys suwanniensis; assembly: GCA_033296515.1. NCBI lineage: Eukaryota > Metazoa > Chordata > Testudines > Chelydridae > Macrochelys > Macrochelys suwanniensis. The sequence continues at coordinate 6,602,248 of CM065795.1, forward strand.
TTTTGCACAAAGTAAAAAATCCAGTATTTTAAATACTCAAAGCCACTTTGTACCAAATACTTTTCAAGAAACCCTCACCTATTTTCTGCATATACCCCATTGCTTTTAAATGTTCAATTGTTCTTACAGCATATTGTTATTTTATATATATTGTGAAGGTTTGTGAACCCTTGCTACATTTCAATTTTGGCTTAGACTATTGTTTATTTTTGAAAATATATTATTTTAAAATTGTTAATGACTTTGAGTTGCTAGAAAGACTGATCCACAGTGTTCTACAAACTCCGGAGGTGTTATTTAATTGAATATTAATCAGAGCTCAACAACCCCAGCCACCTCTTTTCTATGTGTGAATGCCTATCAAACCTAATTACTGATAACTGGCATCTTTAACCCTGATTGTATATTAAGGAAACAAGGGTGGATAATCACATCTAGACCTGTGCTTACAGAATCTCCTCTACCATTTCAGTAGGGGGTGGTTAAACCAAATCAGTTCAGCAGGGTTGAGTCCCCTCTATTGTATTCAGACATAAGTCACAAACATGCCTGTTTTATACACAATGTAGGAGCTTTTTTACTTTATTTTAAACACGTTTTGTTTTCCCCAGGATTCTACTACGTGCATTTCAGCTTTTTGCTCAAATGTCGTAAAGACCCAATAGCTGGATTCTCACAAACTATTTTTAGTTTACATACAAACATACAAACCCTTGAAAACCCTTCAAACCCCCATTTTAATCAAAACCCCACACAGGCCTTGTAACAGAAATACAACTGGACACTGAGGGCATGGCTACACTTGCAGGTGTCGAGCGCTGTGAGTTAAACCAGCCCTAGGAGAGCATAGTAGGGAAAGCTCACAGAGAGCAGTACATTGTGGTAGCTATCCCAGTGTTCAAGTGGCTGCAACGTGCTTTTCAAATGGTGGGGGTGGAGTGTGACAGGGAGTGTGTTGTGTGTATGTGGGGGGAGAGAGAGTTGGTTTTTGGGGTGCTGAGAGTGTGTCAGCATACTGTCTTGTAAGTTCAGACAGCATCAGACCTCCCTCCGCCCCCCCGCCCCTCTCTCACACACTCACAGCAAGCAGCATTCCACTGGTTGCTTGTCCCGCAGCAGATAAGCAGCTGGCTGTCAGAAACGGAGCTTTGAAAGGGGATATCCGCATTCCTACAGCCGAGTTCAAAACAATGACAGGAGTGGCCACTTGACTTAAGGGGATTATGGGACATTTCCGGAGGCCAATCATAGCGCAGTAATGCAACACCTCGTTCACACTGACGCCCGGGCGTTTCAGCCGAGGCACAGAAAGCGTTATGCTTCTCGTGGAGGTAGATTACCGGGAGCGCTCCAGCTGCAGAGTCCAGGCGCTCTAAGTGCCTTGCCAGTATGGACGGGTCGGGAGTTAGGGCACCTGGGGCTGCTTTAATGCGCTCTTCCTTGCAAGTGTAGCCAAGCCGTTAGACTTGTTACTGAGCCATAGTTACAGCCTTTTCCCTAGTTATCCTTTTCTTTTCCCCTATTAACGTTAGACGTTTTAATGTTTAAGGTATGTAGCCAATGCTTTACACACTGTTTGGAATTCTGCCATTTCTCAGGTGGGGCACTCTTTATGTGTTATGGACTACAGCAGAGTTTACTTTTGAAAAATATATTCATTTTAAACTTTTAGTGACTTTGAGTTGCATTCTACAAACTCCTGGGGTTTTATTTCATTTAATATTAATCAGAGCTCATCACCCAATGCCCCTTACTGTGGGTGAACACCCATCAAACCTAATTAATGATAACATATCTTTAACCCCAATGAAATGTTAAGGAGACATGGGTGTGTGATTACATCTGAAGGCAACAGTTCCACACAACCCCATTTTTTCCATGAGGTTAGGGTTAAACCGATGCAGTTCAATGATGTTGAGCCAGCTGTATTGTACTGAAACACATCTCAAACATCCATGTTTTATACAAAATATAGGAGGGTTTTTTTTGCTTTATTTTAAACACTTTTTTCTTTTATTTCCCCAGGATTCTATGACATGCTTTTCAGCTGTTTGCTGTGACTAGGTCTCTTTTCTCAAAGACACAATAGCTGGGTTCTCACAAACTATTTTTCTTTAAGAAACATACAACCCTTGCAAACAAACCGTGATGCTCCATCAAAACTTTCATCTTATTTAATTGCCAGACAGACCAAATTTTATTATATTTTATATCACATTCTTGTCTCCTCACCATCCTCTAACTTAATCCTTTTCAACTTCTTATAGGTTTTTTCCTAAGCAGTGTTCTCTAACTTCTTGTGAGGATCAAACAATCAATATAATGCACTAATTTTGTTTAAAACACTTTTAGGATCTCAAGTGCTTTGCACAGCATTAACCAAGGTTACCTCTTCTGCTAAATTTTCTTGGGTTAAGCACAAGCATTGCGTTGCATAACCTATGGCAATAACAGCATTTAATAAGCTTTCCAAACAGAAGTCAGCACACAGGGCCCAGAGCTTGCAGTTTCTGTCCTCTGAAGTCCAATTCACATAGTCATGATGCTGCTGGCCTGGTGCGTCTATAACACAGCCCTCACAGTCTTCAAAATCTTCTCCCTAAGACAGTGATTAAGGATAGCATAAACAGAAATGCATACAATAGACTGCATGACTCTTTTACGATCATGCCATGCCATGGGCTCAGTTAGTTCTATGCCAAAGGCCTTCCTTAAATCCATAGTTATCATCCTCTTCGTGCACAGCGTCCTGCTGAACAAGCTGTCTTGGTGTACAGCAAAAACAAGTTGGGCCTGATTCACCTTCGCTGTCTGATGCAACACTGCCGAGGGCCCCTGGGTCCCCTAGAAAGGCATAGTCAAGCTCTTGAGAGGTTTTCAGAAAAGAAACATCTGTAAGTCCACTGTTTTTAGATTTATGCAACCCCAGGTCAATTTCTACCTCATTGCACCCCATCCTTGACTGCCACTTTTTATCATCTATTTACCTAATCAGCATCTTCTCCATTAACTTTGTCCGACTCTGGTGACCCACGGTCACCTTCCTTCACGGGGCGGACTCTGGGCAGCCATCACACTTGTCAGTCTGCCTCACAAGTGCTTGGGTCTCGGGGTCATGTTCCAACATATCTACCAATGGCAGGGCCAAAGGGCTCCCTCCTCCTCCTCAGCAGCTCCCTCCTCCTCCTCCTCCTGACTGCTTCCGCAGGCAACCAAGTACCTTCGGAGCTAAAACAAATTCTGTATTTCTCATGGGGGTATTGAAGGAGGCCATGTTTTCCCTCAATGTTTCCATGATTTCTAAGGCTTGGTCCACACTAAGCCCCCAGTTTGAACTAAGATACGCAACTTCAGCTACGTTAATAACGTAGCTGAAGTCGAAGTTTCTTAGTTCGAACTTCAAGGTACTTACCGCGGGTCCACACATGGCAGGCAGGCTCCCCCATCGACTCCGCCTACTCCTCTCGCGGAGCAGGATTACCGGTGTCGACGGCGAGCACTTCCGGGATCGATTTATCGCGTCTAGACAAGACGCGATAAATCGATCCCAGAAGATCGATTGCGTGCCGCCGAACCAGCCGGTAAGTATGGACGTACCCTTAGAAATGCACTCTTGAAACAAAACTGCCTCTTCCATGCTGTGATCAGGCTTCCGGGGGCAGTGATGCTGACTGGCCAACTGTTGAGCTCCAGAGATCAAGGGTTCCCACCTCGACTCTTGTGCTATACCTATTCTGATTGCTACACATTTCCCTTCTGTGGGGTGAAACACATGCTGATTGGTAAAGGGCAGTGGGAGGAGTTCTTAGCGGGGTCACATGCCACCCTTGTTTCTGGTCATGTGTCAGTCTCAACCTTGGAAGTAATACCCATGGGAGGGGCTTACGGTGACAGGAAGGCGGGGCCTTAGGGGTCAGGATCAGGGTCAATGTTTGATTGACAGTAGTCCCTTAGACTACTTACAGTCCCACTCAGATTCTTTTTTGGCCCTTGCCAGGAGAGACCAAACAGCCTCAGTTGTTCAGCTCAGTGGTTTGAGCAATGGCCTGCTAAACCCAGGGTTGTGAGTTCAATCCTTGAGGGGGCCATTTAGGGATCTGGGGCAAAAATCTGTCAGGGGACAGTACTTGGTCCTGCTAGTGAAGGCAGGGGACTGGACTCGACTCAATGACCTTTCAAGGTTGTTCCAGTTCTAGGAGATTGGCATATCTCCTCTTATTCTCTTTTGGGTACCCTACTAAAACCACTCCTTGCTCCCCTCCTGGTCTCTCACAGACAGAGCAATAGGCCATGCCTTTTATTTCCTGCCTTGTTCATAAGATCATTCATATAACACGCACAACAGACACACCCAGACTATATACTCCATATAACAAACACAAACACACCCAGACTATATACTCCATCTGTACTACATCCCCCAGAATTCTCAGCTGTAAATGGCTGAAGTTCTGCAATCCTCATACTGGCTATGCCTACACTCACAAGACCAGTGCCCTGTTACATATGAGTAATAGCATTTGTTTCTCTTTTTTATGTCTTCTTGAAAGTTAATTTTAAAATGTTCAGAAAATAATTTAGATCAGAAATTTTAATCCCTTCAACTGTTCCCTGGAAAGCCTGCTAGAAGGGCATCATGCTTTCATGGTGCTGGACATGATCCAAAGATCTAGAACATCCCTTCTTGTGAAGTAAATGAAATGGGCTAATGTTATTGAGTTCTATCTTTGAAAATAAATCTGAACCCTTGAAATGCACTGTAGATTCTTCTGCCAGAGGCAGGGGATAGTGCTTAGGTATAACCTTTTCATTCTCTATTTGTCAAACGGGTGTTGAAGAAGCACAAAATAAATGCCAGTCTTTGCCCCAAGGCATGTACATGTACATTCTAAAGAGTGTAATGCATAAATGGAATCTTTCCTCTGTGCACCATCATTGAGTTGCCACTGTGGGCCTCCTTGTTTCCTCCCTTGTATTTGGTACTGGCTCGATCCGCATAGACTCAGTTCTCTTCGGGCATGTCTACACTGCACCTGGGAGCGAGTCTCCAAGCCCAGGTTCACAGACTCATGCTAGCGGGGTTTACATGTGCACTTTAAAAAGAACTGTGTAGCTGTTGCTGCTTGGGCTGGAGCTTGGCTTCTGAAGCCGGGGAGTGGGGGATGTCGCTTGAGACCCCAAGCTGCAATGTCGAAGCACATTCTATCTGGCTATTTTTAGAGCGCTACCATGCGTCTGTGGCCTTGGGCTGGGAGGTTCACTCCCAGATGCAGTGTAGACATGCCCTTCCAGCCCCCAACCCTAGATGTCATCCCCAGAGCCACAGAAATAGCACACATTGTGTTCCTCACTACCTCTCCCCTGCAGTGAGGAAAATGGTCCTGCCACTGGCTCCGTGCCCCATACTACAAACTCACTTGGAACTAAGATCCCCGTTTCTCTCATCTAAGGTCTTGATAGCTCCATGGCTGGAGCCAGACCTTTAACAGGCCCCTTTTGTTCCTAGTGTGAGGGAGTTATGGTACCTTCTGCTCCCTGCTGGGGTTGCTAGGGAGGGGAGGTGTCTGGGGAAAGGTTGGGGAAGGCATGCTATGGACCTGATTACCAGGACCCAGTGACAGCTCTATTTATCACACAGAGAATTTGCAGCTTTGCCTACTCAGGAGAGTGTTCCCTCCTATCATTGTTCACGTTTTACTTACAATGAAAAATCTTTAAAGAGATTCCCTGTGATTGTACTCTTTACATTCCTGGCGCACACGCCGCTCACTGAGCAAGTCTGTAAATAATTGAACAAATGCCTTTCGCTTCACAGGCACCAGCAAAATCAGCTCAGCTTATTCTCAACAGCAAATATTTAGTGAGATTATCAATCAAAAAGTTTTAATTTGGATAAGAAAATGAAATTCTCTCTCACAGGCCTTGTAAATTTCTGATTAACACTGGCAGGTTTCTTGGCTCTCTCTGTCAGCACCCTTCTTGGGGTGCAGTGCTGGGAGGTAATTACTAGAGTCTTCATGGAATAGGATTAATTAGATGCAGCTAATGTTGCATATTAGCAGTTTGCAGGAGCTTGTAGAGTTTTTCAGCTGAAACAGATAAACAAACTGAAACATGTAAGCCTGAAAGCAGAGGCCAAGGAGTAAGGAGGGAAGGCAGAAAATCTGGGAAGGTGCAGGTGCATAGGTGAGGGAACTAGGGGTGTGGGGGTTGCTGCAGCACCCCCAGGCTCCTGACTGCTAGTCCTGCCCCTGGGGTCCCGGCTGCCAGCCCCACGTGCCTGGGGTCCCAGCTGCCATCCCTGTGTGCCCAGGGTCCTGGCCTCAGCTCTGGGGGCGGGGGAGTGGATAGAGATAAGGGGGCTGCTATTAAAAATGTTCCAGCGCCACTGTGCGGGTGAGTGGTTAGAGTGGGGTGCTGGTGGTGTTGAGTGGTATGAGCTCACCACCTGTTTAGGGTGTGGGTGGAGAGGCCCAGATCCACAAAGGGATTTAGGCACCTAAGCCCAGTTTCAGGCACCTAAGTCTCAGATTTAGGCACCACCATGATCCACAAAGCTCCTGTGTGGCTGCCACCTAACCCTGTAGGCACCTAAACTCACTCAGCACCAAAATGTTTGTTGTAAATATTCCCTGTATTTCTGCCTCTGGGCACATGTACTGTGGCCTCACTCTAGGCACCCAAACCCCTATCTTCAGCTTGAGTTCCAGTGTGACCCGTGAACCAGAAGAAGATAGGCACTCCTCTGGCTACTTCACAGGTGGGGCCAAATTCAGTAGGTGGCCTGAAGATGCCTACCAGATAAGTCCCATTCAAAATCTGGCCAGAAGAGGAGGTGCCACTTTATAACTTTCAGCCCAGCAGTTAGAGCACTCAGCTGGGATGTGGGAGACCCAGGTTGAATTCCCCACTCTCTGCCTGAAGTGTAGAAAGGATTTGAACAGGGGTCCTCCACACATCTCAGGAGCATGTTCTAGCCCCTGAGCTTTCAGATATTCTGGTGTGCAGAGCCCTCAATCTCTCCTGTGAGAGCTATTCAACTGTGGATATATAATTAAAGAGACACTGGAGCAGGGGATCTGTGTCCCTGGCTCTCCCACCTTCCAGGTGGGCACCCTAACCACTGGACTACATGGTTATTCTCACTCTTTCTCTGGCCTCGTTAATATTGAGTTATTCAATTGTAGGAGAGCTCCAGACCTGCTATAGTTAAGATTCAGAACAGCTTTCTGTTTAAAGGCTGAGTCTTCTAAGTACTCTAAAATCATATGGCTACTCGGATTGCCTTGGAATTTGCTATGCACCATAGAGGCATAAGGTAGAGTTAGTTATCCAACTTTGGAGTCATTGGACCAAGGAGTCTTGAGATTTAGCCCCCTCAAAAAGGAGCTTTTCTTGAGGTTGGAAACTCTGACAATATTTTCTTACGCAGCTCTAGAGGTCAACCCATGACTCTGATCCTGGTCAAAATGGTCCCAATCTCTAGATATTTATCCCAACTAGGCATGGCACCCAGTGCCCTTTTGGGGGAACAAAACTGAGAACAGAATTCCAAAAAGAGTTCAGCTACATATGAAGCCTAAAGCTCAGAAGCAGGATGAATTACATAAGAATGGCCATAATGTATCAGAACACTGGAACATCTAGCCCAGGATCCCGTCTTCTGACAGTGGCCTGCGTCAGATGCTTCAGAGGGAAAAAACACAACAGGGCACTTATTGAGTGATTCATTCCTTATCATTCAGTCCCAGCTTCTGACTGTCAGAGGTCTAGGGATACCCAGAGCATGGGGCTTTGTCACTGACCATCTTAGATAATAGCCATTGATGGACCTATTCTCCATGGACTTATCTAATTCTTTTCTGAACCCAGTTAGAATCATAGAATCATAGAATCTCAGGGTTGGAAGGGACCTCAGGAGGTCATCTAGTCCAACCCCCTGCTCAAAGCAGGACCAACCCCAACTAAATCATCCCAGCCAGGGCTTTGTCAAGCCTGACCTTAAAAACCTCTAAGGAAGGAGATTCCACCACCTCCCTAGGTAATCCATTCCAGTGCTTCACCACCCTACTAGTGAAAAAGTTTTTCCTAATATCCAACCTAAACCTCCCTCTCTGCAACTTGAGACCATTACTCCTTGTTCTGTCATCTTCTAGCACTGAGAACAGTCTAGAGCCATCTTCTTTGGAACCCCCTTTCAGGTAGTTGAAAGCAGCTATCAAATCCCCCCTCACTCTTCTCTTCTGCAGGCTAAACAATCCCAGTTCCCTCAGCCTCTCCTCATTAGTCATGTGCTCCAGCCCCCTAATCATTTTTGTTGCCCTCCGTTGGACTCTTTCCAATTTATCCACATCCTTCTTGTAGTGTGGGGCCCAAAACTGGAAGTTTTACTTTTGGCCTTCATTACATCCTTGTCAATGAGTTCCACAGGTTGACTCTGCCTTGTGTGAAGAAGTACTTTCTTATGTTAGTTTTAAACTTGCTGCCTATTAATATCATTGGATGACCCCGGGTTCTTGTGTAATGTGAAGGGGTAAATAACACTTTCTCAGCACCATTCATGATTTTACAGACCTCTATCATATCCCTCCTTAATGATCTCTTTTCTGAACTGAACAATCCCAGTCTTTTTAACCTCTCCTTCAGTGGGAACTGTTTTATCCCCCTAATTATTTTTGTTGCCCTTCTCCGTATCTTTTCCAATTTTAATATATATTTTTGAGATGGGGCAACCAGAACTGCACACAGTATTCAACGTGTGGGTGTACCATGGATTTATATAGTGGCATTATGATATTTTCTGTCTTATTATCTGTCCTTTTCCTAATGATAACTAATATTCTGTTAGCTTTTTTGACTGCCACTTTACATTGAGCAAAAGTTTTCAGAGAACTATCCATGATGACTCCAAGATCTTTCTTGAGTAGTAACAGCCAATTTAGACCCCATCATTTTGTAGGTATAGTTGGGATTATGTTTTCCAATGTGCATTACATTGAATTTAAGTTGCCATTTTGTTGCCTAGTCATCCAATTTAGTGAGATAGATACCTTTGTAATTCTGCACATTAGGCTTTGGACTTAACCATCTTTTGTATCATTTGCAAATGTTGCCACCTCACTGTTCTCCCCCATTTCAAGATCATTTTTGAACACTCTGAACATCACAGGTCCCAGGATAGATCCTAGGGGGACCCTAACATGTACCTCTCTCCATTGTGAAAATTGACCATTTATTCCTAGCCTTTGTTTCCTGTCTTTTAACCAGTTACCGATCCATGAGAGGACCTTCCCTTTTATCCCATGACAGCTTTCTTTGCTTAAAAGTCTTTGATGAGGGACCTTGTTAAAGTCCAATACACTATATCATCTGGACAATCCTTGTCCTCATACTTTTTGGCACCCTCGAAGAATTCTAATAGATCAGTGAGGCATGACCTTCCTTAACAAAAGTCATATTGGCTCTTCCCCAACATATTGTGTTCATCTATGTGTCTGATAATTCTGTTCTTTACTATAGTTTCAATCAATTTTCTGGTACTGAAGTTAGGTTTAAGGGCCTGTAATTGCCAGGATTGCCTGTGAGGCCTCTCTTAAAAATCAACATTACATTAGATATCCTCTAGTCATCTGATACAGGAGGCTGATTTAAGCGATAGGTTACATTCTACAATTAGTAGTTCTGCAATTTCATATTTGAGTTCGTTCAGAACTTTGGCATGATACCATCTGGTCCTTGTGGCTTATTATTGTTTACATCATCAATTTATTCCAAAACCTCCTCTGTTGACATCTCAGTCTGGGACAGTTACTCAGACTTGTCACCTAAAAAGAATGGCTCAGGTTTAGGAGTTTCCTTCACATCCTCTGCTGTGAATACCAATGCAAATAATTCATTTAGCTTCTCCACAACAGCCTTGTCTTTCTTGAGTGTTCCTTTAGCGCCTTGATCGTCCAGTGGATCCTCCATTGGTTGTTTGACAGGCTTCATGCTTTTGCTGTATTTTTTTTTAAAAGTTGCTGTTGCCTTTTTGTGCCTTTTGCTAGTTGCTTTTCAAATTCTTTTTCAGCCTGCCTAATTATACTTTTACACTTGACTTGTCAGAGTTTATGCTACTTTCTATTTTCCTCAGTAAGATTTGACTTCCATTTTTTAAAGGCTGCTTTTTTACTTCTGACCATTTCTTTTACTCTGTTGTTGTGGCATTTATTTGGTCTTCTTCCTGTTTTATTTTATTATTATTATTATTAGTAGTAGTATTTATTAGGGTTATACATTTAGTTTGAGCATCAATTATGATGTTTTAAATATTTTTCATGCAGCTCACTTTGGCATTTAACTTTGGTGACTATTCCTTTTAATTTCTGTTTAACCCAACTCCTCATTTCTATGTAGGTCCCCTTTTTAAAGTTAAGTGCTACTCTGTTGGGTTTCTTTGGTATTTCCCCCCCTACGAGGATGTTACATTTAATTACATTGTGATTGCTGTTACTGAGCTTGTCAGCTATATTCTCCTCTTGGACCATATCCGATGCTCCACTTAGGACTAAATCAAGAATTGTGTCTTCCCTTGTGGGTTCCAGAACTAGCTGCTCCGAGAAACAGTCATTAATGATGTCTATAAATTTTATGTCTGCATCCAGTCCTGATGTAACATGTACTCAGTCAGTGTGAGGATAGTTGAAATCTCCCATTTTTATTGGGTCATCTGGTTTTGTAACCTCTCAAATCACTTTGAGCATTTCACAGTCACCATCACCATCCTGGTCAGGTGGTTGGTAGTTATATTCCTAGTGCTATACTCTTATTAGTCAAGCACGGAATTTCTATCCAAGTGTAACCTGGGTTAATGGGTCTGATGAAAAAGGGAGCCAAGCTTGTTGCTGGTTAAATAAGAGATGGGGAAGACAGCAGTGTGCTCACCTCACCAAGGATATTGTGCCTGGTGATTGGGTGAACCCTGGGGGACAGGAGGCTGACTAAAACCAATTGGAGGGGGGAGTGAGAGGAGGAAATGTGAGTTATCTCTTAGCTGCTGCTCCCTGCTAAGTGGAGTGTAGGTGATCTCTGACGGTTTCCCCCTGGCTGCGGGGAGTACAGGCAATTCCCCTGACTGTTTCCCCTGCCTGAGGGGAGCGTGGGTGATCCCCTAGGGTTGTCAACTTTCTACTTGCACAAAAGTAAACACACTTGCCCCGTCCACTGCTCCACCTCTGCTCCGAGGCCTCATCCTTTCTCCAAGGCCCCACCCCCTGCTCGCTCCATCCCCCATCCCACTATCTCTCACTGTCCCCACCCTCACTCACTTGCTCATTTTCACCGGGCTGGCTCAGGGGGTTGGGGTATGGGAGGGGGTGAGGGCTCCGGCTGGGGGTGTGGGCTGTGGTGTGGGGCTGGGTATGAGGGGTTTGGAGTGTAAGAGGGTACTCTGGGCTGGGACCAAGGGTTTTGGAGGGTGGGAGGGGGATCAGGGCTGGGGCAGGAGGGTGGGGCATGGGGGGTAAGGGCTCCAGCTGAGGATTCAGGCTGTGGGGTAGGGGATGAGGGGTTTGGGGTGCAGGAGGGTGCTCTGGGCTGGGACTGAGGGGTTTGGAAGGTGGAAGGGGGATCTGGGCTAGGGTAGGCGGTTAGGGCGTGGGAGGGAGTGAAGGTTCAAACCCAGCCTAGGGCTGAAAGCTGAACTAAAAAATTCAGGCATCTGGCTAAAATCTGTCTTTGCCATAACAGTTTATTTTTATTTTGGGGAAAATGTAATCTGAGTACAGCAAAAAAATCAGAAGGAACTCAAACTGTTTTTGAACAGTTTCCTGCACCAGAGGTTTCATCATTTCTGTACCAAGGTCCCTGAGAAACGCCAGTCTCTTACTCAGAGATTTATTAAGCCACGTGCAATTCAACAAAATCCAAACAATATATGCATTAAGACAGGCAATGTTCAAAATATTCACAAAACCCACCATTGGCCAGCATTTGCCCATCTGTTTTGTGGTCAATGAGGCTACCATCTGGTCACAAGTGTCCACACCTTTTGTTTTGTTATAAAAATGAATGATGTCTGGTTTTGCTTCAGTTTCAGATGTATTACTGCTTTCCCCTTTTTGGGTACATAACTCACAAGGGTCATATTTTTCTGGAAACCAAAAAAACTGGAGTGGACTGGTCTTTGCTGGTGGGGAAGGAACTGAGCAGGAATTTCAGGCTCATTGTGCCAACCAAAGTAAGGTTTTTTTGGGCAGCAAGTCCCTTGCAAGACCAGCACTGGTGAAAAAAATTGTCCATTGTGATATTTCTCCCTGTTCCTTCTAAAACTTATGCCAATTTGTTAACCACATTTCTTGCCAATTTTTTTGTTGCTGATGCATTCCCTTCTCTGCCAGTCTATATGTCAGTATTTAAAACATAAGAAGTTGTAGAGTCACAGCATAGCCAGAATTTGATGCAATGCCTGGGTGAGTTTGAAGGCATATGCTGCCTGAAAGGGCAGTGACAATGGAAAGCCACCAGCTGTTCATCAGTGGTGACACTCTCATAGGTAACCAAACACCTGGGCAGAGTACTAACAAGACCCTTATCTCTGAAATAGGAGCAAGATTAATGGTCTCATTTTGACTTCTGCGTGCTTCTCTGTTGTCGAAATGCAGGACCCTTGTTGCAGTTTGAAATTGATGGAGTGAAATGGTGGCTCTGAATACTGGCTTTCCATGGTCATTTGACCACAGCTAGATCTATAAACACCTGCGAAAATAAGCAATCTCAAATAGCCATGAAGTTCTGTATCTAGTATTGGCAGCCAAGTACTCCCAAGCAACTCAGCCCCATACTTGTTAGAATTCTGGAGAGTGAGATTAGACCTGCAATTAGATGAAGGTTTCTAACCATCAGAGGAGTGAAATTCTGCAACAGCCTTGCAAGGGGAGAAGTGGGAGCAAAAAACAAAACTGGCTTCAAGCCTGAGCTAGATAACTTTATGGAGGGGATGGTGTGATGAGACTGCCTACAGTGACATGTAGCCGATCTGCGACTGTAAATGTCCCAAATGGCTGGAAATGGGGCACTAGATGGGGAGGGCTCTGAGTTACAACAGAGAACTGTTTCCCAGGTGTCTGGCTGGTGGGTCTTGCCAACATGCAGAGTCTAACTGATCGCTATATTTGGAGTCTGGAAGGAATTTCCCCCCAGGTCAGATTGTCAGAAACCCTGCGGGGGTTTCACCTTCCTCTACAGCATGGGGTACAGGTCACTTGTAGGTTTAAACTAGTGTAAATGGTAGATTCTCTATAACTTGAAGTCTTTAAAGCATGATTTGAGGAAGTCAATAACTCAGCCAGGGGTTAGGGGTCTATTAAAGGAGTGGATGGGCGAGGTTCTGTGGCCTGCAATGTGCAGGAGGTCAGATTACATGATCATGATGTGTGATCTGACCTTAAAGTCTGAGTATGTAGCATAACTTCAGTCACAAAAAGCTGCAAGCAGGAGACTAGCGTTTCCCTGACACTCTGTACTGAGTATACGGTCAGTCCTGGAGCAGGGTCAGGTTGTTTGTGGTTGGAGGTTTTGTTGGCATCTGTGCTGTCTTTCCCCGTTTTTCAGCTTTGCTCTTGGACAGGTAAACGTGTGCTGGCACATCCTGACTTCCCTGCACAGCAATATCACTGGAGTCGCTTTCCTCAGTGATTTCATCTTGCACTGCTTCCGCGCCACCACCAGGCTCCCAGGCAGAGTCATCGCGGCTAAAGTGCACCATGTCAGAACCATCAGGTTCCTCTGTGTCAATTCCCAGGATCTCTTCTTGCCATTTTGTCTCACTGACAAGCGAAATACACAGCCAGTGGAGCTTCCAAACACAGCCACTGCTATTGATGGTAACAGGGCAAGCGACGTTAAACTGAAACTGCTTCTGTCAACAGCGAGTCTTTTCCCCAGCAACAGCATCTGTCAAGTGTGGGCTTGCCAGAAAATGTATCTGACAATTGTGGCTTCCCCAGAAAGTCTTCCTAGCAAGTGTAGGTTCCCAGAAAGTTAATTTGACAGTGTTATTTTCAAACAAACTCAATTCGCTAGACAATTGTGAGGATACATGAGGAAAATGTCATCTGGGGTCTCACAGACAATTTTGGTGATTGCTTTTTTTGTGAGAAACAAAAACCACTGCAATGATGATGATAAAAACAATGCTGAAAAGTTCACATAATCATGTCATAACTGTTTCCTCAAAATATAAATAAGCGGATGCTGGAATACCTGGATAATTAATTTGGGGTCTAACTGACCACAATACATTTTGAGTGGCTTTTCTGCCACACTAAAACCACAACAGGAATGCAGACAAAACCCATGCTAACAGGTTGTCCTCCTTATAGTTTGAGAATACTTAAAGAAAAAAGAGGCAGTGTTTTGCCTCTCACATTTTATTAAAATGTTTGTACATATTTGGGGTCCAAGAGACCCCCAAAGACCTTGGAAGTGTTGTACTTTCAATTTCCCCATTGACAAACGTTGAGGTTTCTAACAGACCCCATTATCTTTTTAGTGCCTTTTTTTGCTATGCAAAACCCACAAAAGGTAGGATGATAAACCCAATGCAGAAAGATCGACCACATCCTAGTATGAAAATCACAGCTCGATCTATGTGTATGAAGGGTCACTGGTTTGGCACGCAAATTTCTATTTACATTTTAGTGAGCGTCGGGCTCAGACCCCAGAACATTCTGGTTTATCCTAACTTTTAAGTGCATGCATTTGCAAACCAAAAACCATTCTTCTAACATAGTTTTTCATAGGTAATATTATAAGTTTCTTACAAAAGAAAATAGGCAAAGAGCAAATTGTATTATGCACAAGCCCCTCCTTTCATTATGAACCAGGAGTGGATTTGACCGCTAACCCTTTAACACTGCAGCACAGTTCTGTACCACTTGACCTAAAATAACCTCATTTCTGGCTAAGACTATTAGTTTCTAGAGGGCATGCAACACACTGAAATAGGGGGTTACCTTTGACCAGTCCTCCACAGAATTCTTGGGGTATATCCTTTCCCCAGAGGGCATCTAGATGGACCCCCAGAAGGTGGGTGCCACCTGCAGCTGGGCAGTGCCCATGTGCCCCGGGAATTCCAGAACTTCCTGGGCTTTGTGAATATTTACTGATGGTTCATTGTAGGTTTCTCAGTGCAAACAGTCCCATGACCAGTCTCTTCCACAAGGCTGCCAAATTTGTTTGGACACCCGAAGCTCACCATGCTTTCAAACAGCGCAAGGCTGCTTTCACCACTGCTCCCATTCTAGCACACCCAGCCCTAGCCCAGGTGTTCATAGTGGAAGCTGATGCTTCCAATGTAGCCATTGGGGCCATACTTTCTCAGAGGCATGATCCAAACAAGTGTTGCACTCCTGTGTCTACTACTCCTGAAAACTCAACCTTGCTGAACAGAATTACGAGATATTAGATAAGGAACTACTCTCAATTAAATCAGCCCTCTCAGAGTGGCACCATCACCTCAAGGGAGCTTGACATCCAGTGCAAGTCTTTTCTGACCATAAGAACCTTGAATATCTGCGTAAGGCGTGAGCCTTGAATCAAAGGCAGCTCAGGCGGACATTGTTTTTATCTCGGTTCAATTTCATCATCAGTTATCATCCGGAAACCAGGAATGGGAAAGCTGATGCCTTACTGTGACAGGGTTGGACTCACCCCTGCGGCGCCTCCTGCTGGTTTCTTCTCAGGAATTAGCTCACCAGCCTCTGGAGCACCCTCTGCAGGCCAGTGATCCTCCTGACCACTCTGGCCCGTGTCCCTCCCAGGACCCGGTGCCCCTTTACCTGGGGTGCTGCCCCCTGGCAGTACCCCCCAGATCTGGGTCTCCCCTCCCCAGGGGAACCCCCAACCCACTATCCCCACCTCGCCTCAGTTGTAGGCTACTGCCAGTCACCAGCTAGCCCCCGCGCCCTGGGGCAGACTGCAGTATAAGCCACTCATCACAGGCAAAGGGGATTTGGACCTGCTGCCTCAGCCTACCCGTGGGTTGCCCCTGCAACCACAGTAACTAGTCTGGCCTAACCTTAGGCCACAGCCTGGGGGTTTCTCAGGCCGGAGCTCCCCAGCTCCTCTGGCCTTCCCCAGCCCTGCTCCACCCTAGGTACCTGCTCAAGTCCCTGCAGCCAGGCCCTTCTCTCTCTAAAGGCAGAGAGAGACTCTGTTTGCTCCAGGCCCACTGCCCTTTTATACGGGCCAGCTGGGCCCTGATTAAACTGGCCACAACTGTGGCTGCTTTGCCAATCAGCCCAGCTTTCAGCCTCAGCACTCTCCCAGGGGTTTCCAGCCCCTCAGGGCAGGAGCGGGGTGCCACCCCGCGACACTTACCCCAAAAGGGGGAATACTACCAAGAAGGCGAGGAGACAACCAAGAATCACCTAAAACCTTGCAACTTCCTTAGTGACACAATACACCAAGACCTACTTGATCTAATCTGATCCGCTTTTCAGGGTGATCAGTTACCCCACGAGGTGATAGAACAGGCTGAGAAAATGAAAGCCAGAACTAAAATGCAATGCTCCAGATAGGATGTGATCATCTACCTCGATGGGTGCATGCACATTCCAGCGGGGAGCCCCTGGCTTGAAGTGCTCTATCTCTGCCATGACACTCCATTGGCAGGCCACTTTGGCGGCCTTAAGACTTTCTGCATGGCTTCCTGTTTCTTCTGGTGGCCCCTTATGCTAGCCAAAGTCCAGGACTATGTTGACTCTTGGACTGTGTGCACGCACCAAGCCCCTCAGTGTCATAGTATTCCTGGAGACCCCGCATAGACCCTGGGCCTTGATCACCCTTGACTTTATAGTGGAACTCCCTGACTTTGATGGCCACATAGTGGGCTTGACTGTTGTAGACTAATTGACCAAAATGATGCACTTCATGCCCTGTAACAACTTGCTTTCTGCTGAAACAATGGCTCGACTCCCAGCGGTTCATGTGATCCGTCTTCATGGGCTTCTAGACTATATCACCTCAGGCCAAGACCTACAATTTCTCTCACACTTCTGGCATGAAGCGCTCCGGCTTTTGTCTCATTCATGTATCACCCCCAGACAGATAGACAGACAGAGAGGGTGAACCAAGTATTAGAGCAACATCTCAAGTGCTTTGTCATCCACCATCAAGATAACTGGTTCTCCCTCCTTCCTTATGCTGAGCTCTTATACAACAATGCTGACCACAGCATTTGAAAACTATGTATTCCACCCTTGCTTCCACCTGGCCTTGCCAGCAGACTCCCCGAACCAAGCAGCCACCAACTGGATCCAAGAAATTCACCATATCCAGGAGGAGCTTAAGGACCACCCTGAAGTTGCGAAAAGGGACTACAAGTGGTACACAGACTGCTGACGCCAGGAAGGCCCAGCTCTCATGGTGGGTCAAAAGGTCTGGCTTTCAGCAAAACCACTCCCTAAGAACAGACCGTCCGGCAAGTTAGACCACCAGTTCCTCGGACCCTTCTGGATTTGTCAGCAAATCAACCCTGTCATCTTCAAATTGCAACTCCCTCGATACCTTAAGGTACATCCTATGTCCCCTGTACCTCTCCTTATACATTACACAGAGGACCCCTTTCCTGATCAGTCCCAACAGCTGCCCCAGCCAGTCTAGATCCTAGGGCATCAGGAATATATAGCCCATGCTATCTTCAGTGCTAAGCTGTACTACCTAATCAATTGGGAGAGCTATAGCCCTGAAGAATTGTCCTGGGAACCTGTTGCCTGTGCCCAGGCCTTGGCAACAGGTTTTCATCAAGATCTCCCACATAAACCAGGCCAGTACCCACCCAGGGGAAGTGCCCTGGGGTCAGGGCAATGTAAGGATACAGGGACTAGAACCTGAGTTTGCAGACCTTGGGACTGCTGATGTTCCCACAGTGCCACACAGCACCACACCCAGGGAACACTGTGGAGAGTAGGCACCACAGGAAGTACCACTCAAGGGACCCAAAGTGACAGTACCCTGCGGTCCTCTCATTAGCCAAGTGCCCTTTTTAACCCTGGAGGGTGCACCTTCCTGGTTTGTATTGGCAACTATACAGACTTTGGGCCTGCTGTGACTCCAGACTTCATTTTGTCTCCTGATATCTGGTCTCTGACCTTGACCTAACTTTGACTCTGACTCTTGCTTACTGAACGTGGCTCCAGCAATTCCTCCAACTCCTGCTCACTGATGTGTGAGCATCCTTGATGTGTGCATCCTAGCCCCGCTGTGTCTGCTAGGCCAGACCGTCTAGGCAATGGTCCCTTATAGTGAGGGGGCAAATATGCTGATGCCAGTTTTCTCAGCTGATGTACATGCTGAGTAGCCCCCAATACCCAGAGAATTCACAGCCCAACCATGAGTTGCTCATATTGTTCAGATTCAGCAGGAACAAAGAATCTTGCTGACCTACAGACATAGAATCATAGAATCATAGAATCTCGGGGTTGGAAGGGACCTCTGGAGGTCATCTAGTCCAACCCCCTGCTCAAAGCAGGACCAACCCCAACTAGATCATCCCAGCCAGGGCTTTGTCAAGCCTGACCTTAAAAACCTCTAGGGAAGGAGATTCCACCACCTCCCTAGGTAACCCATTCCAGTGCTTCACCACCCTACTAGTGAAAAAGTTTTTCCTAATATCCAACCTAAACCTCCCCCTCTGCAACTTGAGACCATTACTCCTTGTTCTGTCATCTTCTACCAGTGAGAACAGTCTAGATCCATCCTCTTTGGACATGACAAACCAATGCCCAGACTTAGAAACAATGGCTAGCCTGGATTGTCTAACTGTTGTGGGAGGACAGAGTGTCATGTTTGTGGATTGGGGGAAGGGTGGGCAGTGTCGTGGATTGGGGAGGAGTAGAGTGTGTATTGTATCCAGGGAAAGGGCGCTCACTGCAATGAATTGGAGGAGGGGCAGACAGGGTACAAGTAGCGGCGGGCAGTACAATGTGATTTCCCCAATAAAGGGGTGGCAGGTGAGTGTGGTTTGAAAGAGGGTCTGGAACCTGAGAATTCTGCATGGTGCTGCCTGCCGCCTTCTCCTAAGCGAGCAGTGCTGTTTGACGGCTGTGAAGTCAGTAAAGCACCGCAGGATTTTAAGACAGCGTGGTCTCTCGTCATTCATTCTGAAACCTCTGGTGCTGTAAAGATCACTCTATCAAACTTGAAACCCTTATTTAAAAGGCTCTTACTTTATCTTGTACAGCAGAGCTTTTTGTAAGCAAATTGCTAAATTTGTCAATTTTTGAATTAAAATTGTAGAATACAAAAGTGAGAAATACAAATACCCTTTACTCCAGATTTCTTTATTTTACATCAGATAGAGACAGAAACAAGTTATGTTACATTTGTTGTCATGGATAATCCTTAATGGAACGTTAAGTTTAACCATGGCCAGTGGACAAGGATGGATTGATTGAATCACCGGGGTGCAATTCCATAACAAAGAAATACATGCAACTTTGACCTAAGTTTTCCTTGGAGTGTCTCATCTAACCATTGTGCTATCCCCAAAGCTGTTTAATTTACGAGATCTCACAGGGTCACAGCACATGGTGGGATGGCTGTAGGCAAAGCCAACAGCAGAAGAACCACATTCACACACTGAACTCTTTCAACCTGCCAGTGATACGGGCACTAATTGTACGTCAGACGCAGAAACGTATTTAGCAGAGAAGTTTGCAGCTTCTTACAAACAAGAACAAAATGTAAACATGAAAACAGCCTGTTGTATTGAAACTGACCCCACTGCAGGCCGTGGCTGTGAGCCCTGCAGATAGCCAGCCTTCTGATGGCTGGCAGTTCCTCTGTGTCCCAAAAACTTGGAGGCCGGCATTGCGGGCATTCCCAGCACTTGGCTCTGGAGGCTCCAGCCCCCATAAATACTTGCACATTCTGAGTAACAGAGGCTGCCAGTGACTAAAATGTGCACATAAATCAAGCTCAATAACTTTAAGCAACAATAAAGTAACCAGGCAACAGTTCCTAGCTCAGTCCTCAGGGGCAGTGCAACTAGGGTAGCCAATTTTCTACTAGCATAAAACTGAACACCCTTGCCCCTCCCCACCTCCAAGGCCCCATCCCTTCTCTGAGGCCCCACCCCCTGCTCACTCCATCACTACCTCTGTCACTCGCTTTCCCCACCCTCACTCACTCGCTCCTTTTCACCCGGCTGGCTCAGGGGGCTGGGGTGCAAGGGGGATGAGGGCTCCAGCTGGGGGTGTGGGCTCTGGAGTGAGGACAGGGATGAAGGGTTTGGGGTGCAGGAGGGGGCTCCGGGCTTGGGGGTGGAGCTGAGGGGTTTGGAGTATGGGAGAGGGCTCCAAACTGAGGTAGGGGGTTGGGGTGTGGTAGGGGGTATGAGCTCTGGGATGGGGGTGCAGGTTCTGGGGTGGGGCCAGAAATGAGGGGTTCAGGGTGTGGGAGGGGGCTCTGGGCTGGGGCTGAGGGTTTTGGAGTTTGGGAGGGAGCTCTGGGCTGGGGCAGGGGGTTGCGATGTGTGGGAGGGTGAGGGCTCTGGGGTGGGGCTGGGATCGAGGGGTTTGGAGGGCGGGAGGGGGATCAGGGCTGGGGCCGGGGGTTGGGTGTGGGGAGGGGTGGGGGGCTCAGGGATGCAGACTCCGGACAGCACTTACCTCAAGCAGCTCCCAGAAGCAGTGGCGTGTCCCCAGTCCGGCTCCTACACGGAGGGGGGACAGGCAGCTTTGTGCAATGCCCTGTCCGCAGGTGCCCCCCCTGCAGTTCCCATTGGCTGCAGTGTGTGGAGCCCTGCCCCCCCCAGCTGCCCCATGCATAGGAGCCGGGGGAGGGGCATGCCGGCTGCTTCCTGGGAGCCGCGCGGTGCAGTGCAGAGGCTAGCAGGGAGCCTGCCAGCCCTGCTGCGTGGCTTTGCCAACTGGACAGTTAACGGTCCGGTTAGCGGTGGTGACCGCAGCCACCAGGATCCTTTTCGACTGGGTGTTCCGGTCGAACACCTGACACCTGGTCACCCTAAGTGCAGCACAGGGGTATAAAGACCAAAGTCTCCCTGATGTCCCCTCTGCAACATCCTCCTGCTGCATATGTGTAGTTGCCCCCACACCTCCTGCTTGCAGCCCACTGTGCTATGTTGCAGTCCATGCAGGGACGAGAGGATTGCAGCCCCAGTCCCATCCATCATTATCCAGTGTGGATGCAACTTGAGTCCAGAACCCCTAGACATGGGTCCTGAGAGTCTGCTAACACTATCCCACAATCCATGGTACGCGGTCCTTTGTGTCCCAAGACTGGCTAATCGATGCCCAGGAAATGGAAGCAGACCCCAGGTTCAAGTACACTGGCTCAGTGTTTAACCCTTCCATTTTATTCTGACTGCTGAGCTGCAAGCAGAGTGAACTGTCTCCTGTGTTTGTAATGGCTACGGACATGAAGAAGCCCTCTGGTGCGAGGCAAGCAAGCTATTTGCCTTTAGCATGAGTTCCAGGAATGACCATGCATACCAGGAAATAGTGAGGATGTTGGTAGTGTTGGTGATTCACCAGAGTGGTGACCAGTGCAACAAGTAGCATAAGCAGTTCAAAAACAACTACTGGAAAACCAAGGATGAGAACTGCACCGCTGGGAACTCTCCGTCATCCTCAAACAAGAAGTTTGACCTAGGCAGGCCATTCGTCCAGTTTTGAAATGGACACTCCTGTTTTTCTAAGGCTTGTTCCCTGTCCCATACTGAGACAAAAACAGGCGTGGTTGTGTCCGGTATGAGATGGGGGATGCCATGTTGAAGAGTGTGCCGCTTTGCTCTCACTGGCATGACCTCGATGAGTGTCAGGTCATGCTGGGCGGGGCACACTCTTCAAAATAGCATTCCCTGTGCAGTGTGGTTGTTGCAAGGTCATGCTAGTGGGGGCAGGCACACCCTGTAATGGAATGCTAAACTGTCTTGTACTGTTCAGCCACTAGGTGGCAATGCATGTAAACACCTTATTTAAAGGTTTCAGAGTGGTAGCTGTGTTAGTCTAGAAGGGGTGAATACCAAGGGAGGGAAAATCACTTTTGTAGTATTAATGAGGCCAATGTAATGTCTACTCTAACACCTCTACTCTACTTGCCCTACATTGATGACATCTTCATCACCTAAGGACCTAGGGGTTACGGTGGACGAAAAGCTGAATATGAGTCAACAGTGTGCCCTTGTTGCCAAGAAGGCTAACGGCATTTTGGGCTGTATAAGTAGGGGCATTTCCAGCAGATCGAGGGACGTGATTATTCCCCTCTATTCGGCACTGGTGAGGCCTCATTTGGAGTACTGTGTCCAGTTTTGGGCCCCACACTACAAGAAGGATGTGGATAAATTGGAAAGAGTCCAGCGGAGGGCAACAAAAATGATTAGGGGGCTGGAGCACATGCCTTATGAAGAGAGGCTGAGGGAACTGGGATTGTTTAGCCTGCAGAAGAGAAGAGTGAGGGGGGATTTGATAGCTGCTTTCAACTACCTAAAAGGGGGTTCCAAAGAGGATGGATCTAGACTGTTCTCAGTGGTAGAAGATGACAGAACAAGGAGTAATGGTCTCAAGTTGCAGAGGGGGAGGTTTAGGTTGGATATTAGGAAAAACTTTTTCACTAGTAGGGTGGTGAAGCACAGGAATGGGTTACCTAGGGAGGTGGTGGAATCTCCTTCCTTAGAGGTTTTTAAGGTCAGGCTTGACAAAGCCCTGGCTGGGATGATCTAGTTGGGGTTGGTCCTGCTTTGAGCAGGGGGTTGGACTAGATGACCTCCTGAGGTCCCTTCCAACCCTGAGATTCTATGATTCTATGATCTGGACCCATGGGAAGGAGGCTTTTGAGGAATTCCACCAGGATTTCAACAATTTCCACCCTACCATCAACCTCAGCCTGGACCAGTCCACAGAAGAGATCCACTTCCTAGACACTGCAGTGCTAATAAGCAATGGCCAATGAACACCACCCTATACCGGAAACCTTCTGACCGCTGTACTTACCTACATGCCTCCAGCTTTCATCCAGAACACATCACACGATCCATTGTCTACAGCCAAGCTCTAAGATACAACCACATTTGTTCCAATCCCTCAGACAGAGACAAACACCTACAGGATCTCTATCAAGCGTTCTTAAAACTACAATACCCACCTGGTGAAGTGAAGAAACAGATTGACAGAGCCAGAAGGGTACCAAGAAGTCACCTACTACAGGACTGGACCAACAAAGAAAGTAAGGAACGCCACTAGCTGTCACCTACAGCCCCCAACTAAAACTTATCCAGCTCATCATCAAGGATCTACAACCTATTCTGGAGGATGATCTCTCACTCTCACAGACCTTGGGAGACAGGCCAGTCCTCGCTTACAGACAGCCCCCCAACCTGAAGCAAATACTCACCAGCAACTACACAACAAAAACACTAACCCAGGAATCAAACCCTGAAACAAATCCCGGTGCCAACTCTGTCCGCATATCTATTCAAGGGACACCATCATAGAACCTAGCCACATCAGCCACACCATCAGGGTCTCGCTCACCTGCACATCTACCAATGTGATATATGGTAAGTGGGGAAGTGGGATACCGGGAGGAAGCACAAGTAGGTGAGTGCAAGAGGGGAGGGCTCCTGCCCCACACTGGGACAGCAGGACGATCAGTGAGTTATCTTAAATGCCTATACACAAATGCAAGAAGCCTGGGGAACAAGCAGGGAGAACTGGAAGTCCTGGCACAGTCAAGGAATTATGATGTAATTGGAATAACAGAGACTTGGTGGGATAACTCACATGATTGGAGTACTGTCATGGATGGATATAAACTGTTCAGGAAGGATAGGCAGGGCAGAAAAGGTGGGGGAGTTGCGTTGTATGTAAGAGAGCAGTATGACTGCTCAGAGCTCCAGTATGAAACTGCAGAAAAACCTGAGAGTCTCTGGATTCAATTTAGAAGTGGGAGCAACATGGGTAATGTCGTGGTGGGAGTCTGCTACAGACCACCAGACCAGGGGGATGAGGTGGATGAGGCTTTCTTCCAGCAATTAACAGAAGTTACTAAATCACAGGCCCTGGTTCTCATGGGTGACTTTAATCACCCCGATATCTGCTGGGAGAGCAATACAGCGGTCCACAGACAATCCAGGAAGTTTTTGGAAAGTGTAGGGGACAATTTCCTGGTGCAAGTGCTGGAGGAACCAACTAGGGGAAAAGCTCTTCTTGACCTGCTGCTCACAAACAGGGAGGAAATAGTAGAGGAAGCAATAGTGGATGGGAACCTGGGAGGCAGTGACCATGAGATGGTTGAGTTCAGGATCCTGACACAAGGAAGAAAGGAGAGCAGTAGAACAGAGACCCTGGACTTCAGAAAAGCAGACTTTGACTCCCTCAGGGAACTGATGGGCAAGGTCCCCTGGGAGAATAACATGAGGGGGAAAGGAGTCGAGGAAAGCTGGCTGTATTTTAAAGACTCCTTATTGAGGTTGCAGGAACAAACCATCCCGAGGTGTAGAAAGAAAAGTAAATATGGCAGGCGACCAGCTTGGCTTAACAGTGAAATCCTTGCTCGTCTTAAACACAAAAAAGCAGCTTACAAGAAGTGGAAGATTGGACAAATGACCAGGGAGGAGTATATAAATATTGTTCAGGCATGCAGGAGTGAAATTAGGAAGGCCAAATCACACTTGGAGTTGCAGCTAGCCGGAGATGTTAGGAGTAACAAGAAGGGTTTCTTCAGGTATGTGAGCAACAAGAAGAAAGTCAAGGAAAGTGTGGGCCCCTTGCTGAATGAGGGAGGGAACCTAGTGACAGAGGATGTGGAGAAAGCTAGTGTACTCAATGGTTTTTTTGCCTCTGTCTTCACAGACAAGGTCAGCTCCCAGGCGGCTGCACTCCGCAGCACGGTATGGGGAGGAGGTGACCAGCTCTCTGTGGAGAAAGAAGTAGTTCGGGACTATTTAGAAAAGCTGGACGAACACAAGTCCATGGGGCCGGATGCACTGCATCCGAGGGTGCTAAAGGAGTTGGCCGATGTGATTGCAGAGCCATTGGCCATTATCTTTGACAAATCATGGCAATCGGGGGAGGTCCCGGATGACTGGAAAAAAGCTAATGTAGTGCCCATCTTTAAAAAAGGGAAGAAGGAAGATCCGGGGAACTACAGGCCAGTCAGTCTCACCTCAGTCCCTGGAAAAATCATGGAACAGGTCCTCAAGGAATCAATTCTGAACCACTTAAAGGAGGGGAAAGTGATCAGGAACAGTCAGCATGGATTCACCAAGGGCAAGTCATGCCTGACTAACCTAATTGCCTTCTATGATGAGATAACTGGCTCTGTGGATGAGGGGAAAGCAGTGGATGTGCTATTTCTTGACTTTAGCAAAGCTTTTGATACAGTCTCCCACAGTGTTCTTGCCAGCAAGTTAAGGAAGTATGGGCTGGATGAATGCACGGTAAGGTGGATAGAAAACTGGTTGGAGGGTCGTGCCCAACGGGTAGTGATCAATGGCTCCATGTCTAGTTGGCAGCCGGTATCAAGTGGAGTGCCCCAAGGGTCGGTGCTGGGGCCGGTTTTGTTCAATATCTTCATCAACGATCTGGAGGATGGTGTGGACTGCACCCTTAGCAAGTTTGCAGATGACACTAAACTGGGAGGAGTGGTTGATATGCTGGAGGGTAGGGACAGGATACAGAGGGACCTAGACAAATTAGAGGATTGGGCCAAAAGAAATCTGATGAGGTTCAACAAGGACAAGTGCAGAGTCCTGCACTTAGGACGCAAGAATCCCATGCACTGCTACAGACTAGGGACCGAATGGCTGGGCAGCAGTTCTGCAGAAAAGGACCTAGGGGTTACGGTGGACGAAAAGCTGAATATGAGTCAACAGTGTGCCCTTGTTGCCAAGAAGGCTAACGGCATTTTGGGCTGTATAAGTAGGGGCATTTCCAGCAGATCGAGGGACGTGATTATTCCCCTCTATTCGGCACTGGTGAGGCCTCATTTGGAGTACTGTGTCCAGTTTTGGGCCCCACGCTACAAGAAGGATGTGGATAAATTGGAAAGAGTCCAACGGAGGGCAACAAAAATGATTAGGGGGCTCGAGCACATGACTTATGAGGAGAGGCTGAGGGAACTGGGATTGTTTAGCCTGCAGAAGAGAAGAATGAGGGGGGATTTGATAGCTGCTTTCAACTACCTGAAAGGGGGTTCCAAAGAGGATGGATCTAGACTGTTCTCAGTGGTAGAAGATGACAGAACAAGGAGTAATGGTCTCAAGTTGCAGAGGGGGAGGTTTAGGTTGGATATTAGGAAAAACTTTTTCACTAGTAGGGTAGTGAAGCACCGGAATGGGTTACCTAGGGAGGTGGTGGAATCTCCTTCCTTAGAGGTTTTTAAGGTCAGGCTTGACAAAGCCCTGGCTGGGATGATCTAATTGGGTTTGGTCCTGCTTTGAGCAGGGGGTTGGACTAGATGACCTCCTGAGGTCCCTTCCAACCCTGAGATTCTATGATTCTATGATTCTATGCCATCATGTGCCAGCAATGTCCCTCTGCCATGTACATTGGCCAAACTGGACAGTCCCTATGCAAAAGAATAAATGGATACAAATCAGATATCAAGAATTATAACATTAAAAAAACAGTAGAACATTTAAATCTCCCTGGACACTCAGGTACGTCTACACTACAGAATTAGGTCGAAATTATAGAAGTCGATATTTTAAAACCCGAATTTATGGAATCGATTGTGTGTGTCCCCACTTAAGAGCATTAAGACCATGAGGTAGATGGACTGTGTCCACAATATCGGGGCTAGCGTCGACTTTCGGAGCGTTGCATTGCGAGTAGCTATCCTACAGTTCCCGCAGTCTCCGCCGCCCATTGGAATTCTGGGTTGCGATCCCAAAGCCTGATGGGGCAGAAAACATTATCGCTGGTGGTTCTGGGTACATGTCATCAAGCCATCCCCCGTCCCTCCCTCCCTCCATGAAAGCAATCTTTTTCGTGCCTTTTTTCTGGGGTTTCCGGGGTTTCCGGGTTTGCTACGGCAAGCATGGAGCCTGCTCAGCTCACAATTACCGTACATCTCCAGTGTACACCTGGACATTAGGTCTAGTGGGGATTCAGTCATGCTGTAATGTGGGCAGAGGGATAGCTCAGCGGTCTGAGGGTTGGCCTGCTAAATCCAGAGTTGTGAGTTCAATCCTTGAGAAGGCCAAGCGATGATGATGGATATCAAGCCTATTGAACCATCTGCAGCTAGAAGGAAAAGAGCCTAACCCTTGCTTCCCCCTCCCTCTGAGAAAGCAGCAGGGGGGGGGAGCCCAAAATCCTTCCGTGCCTTTTTTCATGCAGGCGCCATATTGCTGACACCATTGTTATCCACCCGCCGCTCCTGCTCCCACTCTGCTGTCCTGCAGACACCATACCAGGGAAAGCATGGAGCCCGATCAGATCGTCACGGCTGTTATCGCCCTTATGAACACCACGCGCATTGTCCAGGAGTATATGGAGAATGAGAACCAGGAGCTGCTACAGCTACAGCAGGTGAGGAGGCAACGGCAGCGCCCTGAGGACAGTGATGAGGACATGGACACAGACCTCTCTCAAAAAAGGGCCCCCCGCAAGGTGGACATCATGGTGGTAATGGGGCTTGTTGATACAGTGGAACGCCGATTCTGGGCCCGGGAAACAAGCACAGACTGGTGGGACCACATAGTGCTGCAGGTCTGGGATGAATCCCAGTGGCTGCGAAACTTTCGCATGCATAAGGGCACTTTCATGGAACTTTGTGAGTTGCTTTCCCCTGCCCTGAAGCACCAGAACACCAAGATGAGAGCAGCCCTCACAGTAGACAAGCGACTGGCAATAGCCCTGTGGAAGCTTGCAACGCCAGACAGCTACCGGTCAGTCGCGAATCAATTCGGAGTGGGAAAATCTGCAGTGGGGGCTGTTGTGATGCAAGTAGCCAAGACGATCACAGAGCTGCTGGTACCAAGGGTTGTGAGTCTGGGAAATGTGCAGCTCATACTGGATGGCTTTGCAGCAATGGGGTTCCTGAACTGTGGTGGGGCGATAGACGGAACCCATATCCCTATCTTGGCACCGGACCACCAAGCCAGCGAGTACATAAACCGAAAGGGTTATTTTTCAACAGTGCTGCAAGCACTGGTGGATCATAAGGGACGTTTCACCAACATCAGCATGGGATGGCTGGGAAAGGTACATGACGCTCGCATCTTCAGGAACTCTGGTCTGTTTCAGCTGCTGCAGCAAGGGACTTTCTTCCCAGACCAGAAAATAACTGTTGGGGATGTTGAGATGCCAATAGTTATCCTTGGGGACCCAGCCTACCCCTTAATGCCATGGCTCATGAAGCCATACACAGGTAGCCTGGACAGTAGTCAGGACCTTTTCAACTATAGGCTGAGCAAGTGCAGAATGGTGGTGGAATGTGCATTTGGGTGTTTAAAAGCTCGCTGGAGCAGTTTATTGACTAGGTTAGATCTCAGCGAAATCAATATTCCCATTATTATTACTGCTTGCTGTGTGCTCCACAATCTCTGTGAGAGTAAGGGGGAGACGTTTATGGTGGGGTGGGAGGTTGAGGCAAATCACCTGGCCGCTGGTTATGCGCAGCCAGACACCAGGGCTGTTACAAGAGTACAGCAGGGTGCGTTGCGCATCAGGGAAGCTTTGAAAACCAGTTTCCTGAATGGCCAGGATGCTGTGTGAAAGTTCTGTTTTTCCCCATTACTGAAAAGCCCTGCCCCTTGATTCATTCTACTTCCCTTTAACCAAACCGCCCTGCCCACCCCCCCGCGGTCACCGCTTGCAGAGGCAATAAAGTAATTGTTGCTTAACAATCATGCATTCTTTATTAATTCGTCAAACAAATAGGGGGAACTATGGGGGTAACTGCCACGGTCGCCCGGGATGGATGGTGGAGGAAGGGAAGCACCAGGATGGGTGGTGGAGGAGGGGATGAGGGAAGGACAAGGACACACAGCACTTTAAAACTTATTGAATGCAAGCCTTTTGTTGCTTGGACAGTTTTCTTGGCTTGAGTGGTTGGGTGCACGGATGCTGCCCAAACGCGTTCTTGGGCATCTCGGTGACAAGGTTATGGGACTCGGGGAGGAGGGCTGTTGGTTACACAGGGGCTGTAGTGGTGGTCTGGGCTCAGGCGGCCTTTCCTGAACCATACGCCTTTCCTCAGCCATAAGCCGGAGGATTTCCGTTTGATCCTCCAGTAGCCTCAGAATTGCATCCTGCCTTCTCTCAGCACGCTGACGCCACCTACTCACTTCATCCCGCCAGTCATTGTCTTCAGCACGCCACCTGTCCGCGCGATCAAATTCTGCCATCCTGGACTCCCTCACTGTCTGCCTCCATGCATTCTGCTGGGCAGTTTCAGTGTGGGAGGATTGCATGAGCTCTGTGAACATATCGTCTCGATTCCTTTTATTTTTTTTTTTACTTCTAATCTTTGCTAGCCTCTGGGACGGTGATGAAAGGGGTGGCATTGAAACATTTGCAGCTGCGGGAGGAAACAAACGGGAGAGGAGTAGTTTAAAAGACACATATTAGAGAACAGTGCTCCAAACATTACATAGCACATGTGCATTTGGTCCAAGGTCGCACTTTGCCTGTTATATTGAGGGTCTGCCGGTTTGGTGTGAGAGATCACACAAGCAGGTCTGGAGGGTAACAGAATTCGGCTTTCAGGCAGCCATGGTAAGCCACAGTCTATAGGCTTCTTTAACCTTCATAACATGTGGGAATGTTTTCAGACAGCAACCCCCTCATTTCCCATAACAAACAGCCTTTCGGCTGGCAATTTAAAAGTGGTTGGCAATTGAAAAGGGAGGGGCGGCGGTTTTCGGGTTAACGTGCAGTGCGAAACTAATCGACACCCGCCCCCACACAGACACACATCCAAGATGTTCACTGTTCCCCCTCCCCCCACCGCGTGGGTCACAGCGGGGAAGATTTCCGTTCAGCCACAGGCAAACAGCCCAGCAGGGACGGACCCCTCTGAATGCCCCCTTAATAAAATTCCCCTATTTCAACCAGGTGACCATGAATGATATCACTCTTCTGAGGATAACACAGAGAGATAAAGAATGGATGTTGCTTGAATGCCAGCAAACACCGGGACCATACGCCACCATGCTTTGCAATGCCATGATTCCAGACTACGTGCTACTGGCCTGGTGTGGTAGAGTGTGTTACCACGGAGCACAGGATAAGGCTGCCCTCCCCAGAAACCTTTTGCACAGGCTTTGGGAGTACATCCAGGAGAGCTTTCTGTAGATGTCCCCAGAGGATTTCCGCTCCATCCCCGAACATGTTAACAGATTTTTCCAGTAGCTGTAGCTGTACTGGCCGCGAATTAATCATTAAGCACGCTTGCTTATAAAACATGTATTAATTTAACAGAGGTACACTCACCAGAGGTCCCTTCTCCGGCATCAAGCACGCCTTGGGTGGGTTCGTAGGGTACTGGCTCCAGGGTGACAAAGAGTTCCTGGCTGTTGGGGAAAAGGGCTTCTCCGCTTCCTTGCTGTGTCTGTGCGCTATTTTGAGCATCATTATCATCATCTTCCTCTCCCCGAAAATGCTCCTCTGTGGTTTCTGATGATCCACATATGGAGTCATACCACATGGGTGGGTCAGTGCTGGCTGCATCTCCTATAATGGCATGCAGCTCGTCATAGAAGTGGCATGTCTGGGGCTCTGACCCAGAGCGGCCGTTTGCATCTCTGGTTCTTTGGTAGGCTTGCCTGAGCTCCTTAATTTTCACGCGGCACTGTTGCGTGTCCCTGTTGTAGCCTCTGTCCTCCATGCCCTTGGAGACTTTGACATATGTATTGGCGTTTCTTCTTTTGGACCGTAGCTCTGCTAGCACAGTTTCGTCTCCCCATACTGCGATCAGATCGCGTACCTCACGCTCGGTCCACGCTTGAGCTCGTCTTCGGTTCTGGGACTCCATCATGGTCTGCTGATGAGATCTGCACTCACCTGCAGCTCACCACGCTGGCCAAACAGGAAATGAAATTCAAAAGTTCGCGGGGCTTTTCCTGTCTACCTGGGCAGAGCATTCGAGCTCAGACTGCTGTCCAGCGCGGTCAAATATTGCACTGTGGGATAGATCCAGGAGGCCAATACCGTTGAATTGCGTCCACACTAAGCCTAGTTTGAGTTGGCAATATCGATTTTAGCGCTAATCCCCTCGTTGGGGGTGGAGTGGCGAGATCGATTTTAAGAGCCCTAGACGTCGATGTTAATGGCTTCGTCGTGTGGACGAGTGCACGGATCGATCGATATAATGCTAATAAATTCGACCTAAACTCGTAGTGTAGACCAGGGCTTAGTAACAGACTTAAAAGTGGCAATTCTTCAACAAAAAAAAACTTCAAAAAATGACTCCATCAAGAAACTGCAGAACTGGAATTAATTTCCAAACTGGACACCATCAAATTAGGCTTGAATAAAGACTGGGAGTGGATGGGTCACTACAAAAACTAATTTCCTCTGCTGATACTTACACCTTCTTGTCAACTGTTTGAAATGGGCCACCTTGATTACATTGGCCTCATTAGCACTACAAAAGTGATTTTTCCTCCTTGTCAACTGTTGAGAATAGCCCACTTCCACCTTAATTGAATTGGCTCGTTAGCACTGACCCCTCATTTGGTAACGCAACTCCCATCTTTTCATGTGCTGTGTATTTATACCTGCCTACTGTATTTTCCACTCCATGTATCTGATGAAGTGGGTTTTAGCCCACGAAACCTTATGCCCAAATAAATTTGTTAGTCTCTAAGGTGCCACAAGGACTCCTCGTTGTTTTTACCTTATTTAAAATAACTTTAGCCATACCTGGCAGCTCATTAAAGGACCTTATAGTGAACACATCTGGTGTGTATATTGCTTGGAAGGAAGCTTTGTAGCCGGTCCATAACTGATACAGGAGCATGACATGTGCCATTCCCAGAGGTACTGGAAATGCTGGTATTCCAGTAATGTGTGAGTGACCACTCTAGTTTGACCAGGTGCTGTCTTCTGTGTTGGGCATTGAGCTACCCAGTGCTTCATGACAGCCTGAGAAGCCATGACGGTGACCTTATGACCCCCCAGAATCCAGGATATCATGGGAGAGGAGCCAGCAAGAGCCAGATCAGGCTGCCAAAATGACTCTTGTGCTCACACTGGTCCCCGAGGACCAGAGCAGTTTCAGCACATCCAGGGCCCCTACTCAGTGTTTGATGACCCCTGAAAGGAGCAGCCTGCCATGGAACCAGCAACAGAAACACAAGAGGCCCCTCAGCCTGGTACGTTTCAGACTCCATGTCTGTTGTTCTTGTGACATGGATGGGAGGGATTTCTGGTTTATGACCCAATGCAAAATTTATTATAAGCCACAGCTTGTATCTGCTAATTAGGGTATCTGCTAATGGTGAACTGCACACCAGCGCCTGGTTGTTGCCTCAACACCATGACAGCATGGAATTTGGAATGGAGACTGGGAAGTGCAAACAACAGTGAAGCAAGCATGTATCATTCACTTTTTACTGGACACTTGCACATTTATACAAAAATGTGCAGGAGTATTAAAATTAAGAATCTTATATTGCCTTCCATTTTAGTATGTGAGATGGTTCAAACAGCGCATGCCAGAACATAATGAGCTGCCTGTAAACAGTACACTGCCCAGGGGTAGGGGAAGGTTAAATATAGTTTACGGGTGATGGAATCAATGCCCAAAGTATGGCTTGGGGTGGTTGTATATAGTCTAGAAATGTTCCGGGGCAGGAAAATGCCTGTGTAGTTCTTTGAGAGGCCGTATAACCATATGTATTTGCATGTAGTCCCTGGGTAGATGCATTCAGAGTAATCAGCATTGGGAGGTGTAGGAAGGCAGTAATCCATGTGGACACTAATGTAGCATCCTATTGATTCCCCCATGAATTTTGGCCCAATCCTGGATGCTGATAATCGCAAATTTTTCCTGTAGTGGGAACTCCAGATGGTCAAATGTCAGGAAAGTGCATACTTTCCAGGCACACCTCTGTAGGCCACCAGCCCACTCCACTTGTAAATGTGCTGTTCAGTCACCATAAGTTTGAAAACCTCGGTGACATTCACAGCTGGCTTGCCCCCAGAAGCTTGGAATAAAATGTCCCTTTGCCATTCTGGAACTTCTAAAATTGTGATGTCCTCCAGAATGTGGAATGCCTGAAAGGATAGAGAAGGATTAGGTAGTAAGCCACACCCCCTACCACACCCCCCAAAACCAAGCTGTTCTGCCCAATAAGCCATTAGTTTGGGGGAATTTTGACATTGCTGATCAAGTCTGTCAGTCATGTAACTCTTTAAGATGCCTATGATGGGTTACCCCCCACTCCGGGGTGCCACCTGATATACTGGGATACCACTGAGCTTGCCTATTCCACCAGCCTGGGCTACCTTACACTGCCCTGCTGAGTCAGGCCCTCAAGCCTCCTCCAGCACACACACAGGTAGGGACACACCCAGCTGCAGAAAGACACAGACCCTGAAATCAGCTCTGTATGGGAAGACTCAGCTAAGGAATTGCCCAGCACGCAAATGCACACCAACTCTGGAGTGTAACCCCAAAATTGTATTGTATTGTCTTGCGCTGCACAGAGAACTGTACAGTGTAAGCTCATAACATTCACCCCCTCCCTCAATGTGGAGGAAGATATGCACAGCTTTTTGCCCCCCAGTTATGAATTCCATAAACTGGTTTAAGAGAAAATAAGAACAAGTTTATTAACTAAAAAAAAGTAGATTTTAAGTGATTATAAGGGATAGCAAACAGATCAAAGCAGATTAGTGAGCAAATAAAACAAACACGCAAACTAAGCTTAATACATTAAAGAAACTGGTTACAAGTAGTAATTTCTCATCCTTTAGGCATTTCTTTCACAGGCCAGACACCTTTTCCAGCCTGAGCTCAGCTTTTCTTCCCCCCATGTCTTTGTTTCTTAGATGTTTCCGGTGGTCATCCTGGGCAGGGATTCAGTGAAGAATGAACACTGATTAAGTCACTCCCTGGCCTTAAATAGGTTTTACATATGGTGGGAGCCCTTTGTTTTCCAGTGTGGTTCCCCCCCACCCCCAGTGGAAAAATACTGGTATTCTATTATGGAGTCCAGTACCAGGTGACATGATCACATGTCCCTGCAGTGTCAAAGCAGCCATGAGTCAAAGGCCGTTTGTAGTATCCCAGGAAGCTTCTCAGGAAGGTGGGAGACTAGCATCTTCAAAGACCTATTGTTCTCCCTAATGGTCCATCCAGACTGAAGTGTAATAAGTTGTTAGGGTTGATGCAAAATTGTACTATATAAATCCTTCAAACTGCTGAGAAGCAACTCCAAGCTAAAATTCGCAATGGCCCTTTGGTGTAGCCCCTGGGACTATGCTCACTGACATTTCTATACTAGAGAGACAAGGTGGCTGAGGTAATATCTTTTATTGAACCAACTTCTGTTGGTGAATGAGACAAGCTTTTGAGCTATACAGAGCTCTTCTTCAGCTCAGGAAAATGCATTTTAAAGTCTCTATGTTACTGGGATCCTGTGGTAAGAATTTCACCTTGAACCAAGTCTACTTTGTTAAGTTCAGAAAGCATTTTATCCTTATTTCTCTTCTAACCAATTCTACATTAATCTCTTATACGCTTACTCACCTAAAATCTGTCTCTTTGTAGTTAACTAAGCCAGTGTTGTGAATTGTTTGGGTAATTCCATTTAAGGTAGAAGACTGTTGTATACTGATTCCCATAGAGCGTCAACAGACAGGGCCGGTGCTTCCACTAGGCAACCCTCGGTGGTCGCCTAGGGTGGCAGGATTTGGGGGGCGGTATTTCGCCGCCCTCCGCGGAATTTCGTCGGCGACTCATTTCGGCGGTGATTCGGCAGCAGGTTTTTCTCTGGGTGGCAAGAAAAGCAGCCACCAAAATGCCGCTGAGAACGCAGCTTCAGAGGAGGAGCTGCCGCCGAAGCGCCGCCGATTACTGTGGAGAAGCGCTGCAGCCTTGGGCAGCAAAAACCCTGGCGCCGCTCCTGTCAACAGATCTAATATATATGGACTATCCAAGAGAGGGCTTGACATTGTAGTACATATGTTTTTGGGGGAAAATTTGGGACTGGGAATGTGTTGAGGTCATCCTGCCATAGGCCTTGCTGGGGTCCTAGGCATAACTAGCAATGTGAACCAAAGACTATGAACCAGAGTAGGCCTGGCCTTGGCAGACTAGTAATGCACCAGGTGTTGGCTAACCAAATAAGCATATTCCTGACTGGAGAGGATGGTACAAGAACACCCAAAGTTCTCAAGAAACTACAAAAAGAAATTCTGAAGCAATTGTACAGGAACATGCCGAAAGCTCGTAAGATAAGAATGGGATGACAGGACAATGGATGATTATGTTTTGTTCGAACTAGCAGGTACAAGTTATAAGGGTGATGTGATGGAGTTTATCAGCCCCTTTGAGACCCCCTGCCTACAGACCCTGCCCTAGAAAAGGAGCAGTAAAGATGGGTCCTCCAGGCCTGCTTAGAAAGGCTGCAGGGAAGCAGCCAATCAAAGCCCAGCAGGCTCAGTTAAAAGGAGCTGCTGGGCCTAAACAGGTTGGTTGCTGGCTGGGACCAGAAAGGTGAGCAAGGAGAGGAGATGAGAGTTTCAGCCTTAAGGGAAGGGTGAAGAGGAAGGGGCTGTGTGGGAAGTGGCCCAGGGAATAGCAGGAGCAACTATTACAGGAAGCAGCACATGGCTGCTATCTATAGGGTCCCTGCATCAGAACCTAGAGTAGTGGGCATGCCTGAATCTCCTGCTGGCAGGGTGGCCTGAGCCCCAAGAAGGGGATAAGGCTTGTTTAGAGGTACAAGTGAAGGGCAGGACTTAGAGAGTCTGCAGTGTTACCCCAAAATCTATGTGTAGAATAATAAGGAGGTGACATATACTACAGGTTCGACTCCTACCAGCATCTATCAACTGGGAGAATTACAAATCTGTGTGCCTCCCACCCGTGTTGCATTGAAATAAAGGATAGAGAGAATATAACCTTAAACAAAAAGAAGATTTATTAAGGGATAGATACAACTGGGGAAGACTCACTATGGGGAACACTACAAATACCCACAAATAGATTCCAGCAAGGGGGCATAAAGCCCAGACCCTTAAACTGTCCCTTGGTTGAACTAATAAATGCCCGAAAAATAATTACCGTCTCTCATCTACTGTAGATGGAGGACACCGGCAACGGATGGTCCATCTCAGGATCTCTGGAACATCGGAGGATCTGGCTCTCTACTGCCAAAGCAGGAGATCAACAGATCTGGGCTGATCCTTTGGTGGATTACAGGAGTCAGGTAAGTATCAGAGTCCTTAACAAATGTTAGTAGGCGAAGTCTTGATCCGATGCCGTGCAAAGAACCTGGACATGGCTGCCTCGATGTGGACAGCGCCTGCGTTACCACTGACAGTCCCTTATATGCTCTTAGAGGTGCACATTCCTGAGGCACACTCTGACAGGCACTGCCCCCAACCGGTTCCAGCCACTTCTCAGGCCCTCAAGTTCTGGCGGCAAAATGCCTTTTATAGCCAGCTGTATATCATTATCCCATTTGGGAAGAACAAAGTCTGCAGGTGCCTTTAAAGCACATAGTCTATGAACTCCAAATATCACCGTACCATGATTTTGTTCCAAGGATTCACTTAGGGATTGATTAGGAATATCCACAATAATTCTTAGCTGTTTCAGAAAATCAATTCCTAATATTCCACATCCCCCTAAAGATTGCAATCCCCAAGAAGCTAATACTGATAAATGTCCCAAAGTACTTTTTATGTCCTTAGAAAAGGGTACAATACTGGTCTTACAATTATAACTTTCAAGAGTCTTTATACACTTAACAGGCAGCAATTTAGCTTGTGGTGAACCATCAGTGCACAAGATGCTGGTTGATGCTCCCGTATCCACCAACACCTTTTGGCAGAATGACCCAAACTTTCCTTCCAACATGATGTTAACCGTTGGGCTCCCCCATTCATCATTTATGATGGGAGCCACAAAATCAGGGGGAGTGAAAGCTGGGCCCCTTCACTGAGTCTTCATGCAGGGGGAACACTGTTGTGCATTTCATTCTGCTTGTTGCTTCTCACCCTCATATTTAAGCTGTCTCTTAAAGAGTTCAATAGTAGGAACACTGAGGGGAGGGATAGCTCAGTGGTTTGCGCATTGGCTTGTTAAACCCAGGGTTGTGAGTTCAATCCTTGATGGGGCCATTTACGGATCTGGGGCAAAAATTGGGGACTGGTCCTGCTTTGAGCAGGGGGGTTGCACTAGGTGACCTCCTAAGGTCCCTTCTAACTCTGATATTCTATAACTCGATCTAATTGTTCTCTAGTCTCTTCCACAATAAATTTCTGAAAGCCTTTAGCTCTTCAGTGGTACCTTGCAACCAAGATGCTGTTTCTTCCTTAAACCCATTGTTCTGCTTATTACTATTGTTGCCAGGCTTATTACCAAATTTCCCATTTTGTGAATTCAGAGACACTTTTACTGCTGATACCTTCTTTTTAGGGATCGTACCAGTTAATTTGGTTGCATCCTTAGTTAACTCGTGGGCTTCTCTCACCCTTGATTCCAATTGATGATGTCCTAAGGTTGCTGGCTTAACTGGTCCTATAGCTAACCTCAGGGCAGGTTTTCTATTGTATTGTATTGAATTGTATTACCAATTCACAAAATGCTGGCACATTATACTGTACAGTACCATTCTGGTCTACTGGAGCCAGACCAGCTAACCATTATAGCAACCTTTTTCTTGCTATAAAGGTTTCTGGACACTCTGTAGCTTCCTGTTTTTCCGAATACACTTTTCCAATAAGGTTATCATATGGAAAAAACATTTTATACACACCCATATATACACCTACAAGTTCAGTGACGTGACCCATAGACAGTCCATCTGGTAAAGCATTGATCTCCTCTACACTTAGACATTCCCTAATGATCCTAAGGGAACCCTCCTTGCTAAGGTTAGGTAAGCAGCTTAAGCGTGCTAGCCAGTTCAAAGCATTATTTTTATCAAGCTGGTCCAGCTGCTTTCCTAAAGCTTTTGCTTGTTCTGCTGATAACACCTTTGTTTCATAGCACGTCTCAGTAGGCCGTGAGCCCCATACTGTGTAACTATAGTAGTGATCGGGGCAATCGGTGGATTACTTTGTCCCACCACCTTCGGGCCTTCATTTAAATTAAATGGCGCTGAAGGAATAAGGCCTTTTTCTGTGGTAGAATAACATGGTGGATCATCCCTGTGTTCCTCAGGCTCTATGTCTGAACCTTCCCCAGAAATGAACTCAGCTAGTGGGTTAGTTTCCACCATGCTAATCATACCCCTAGAGATCTTTAGCTGGTGCTGCAGCTTCTGAATCTTGTTCAAGCCGGCTGAATGATTTATTGCTTCTGACCCTTGAGCCTGCTTGGCCTCCCCCAGGAGCTGCTTGATGGTGGCTGGGGCTTCTTCTAATTTTGTGGACAGGATCTGATTTTCCCTTTCTATAGCTGCCCTACATGAGTTGGCCTCCTGCAGCTGTTCTTCTAGCTGCACGATTGGCCTAGCTTGTTTTGCCATTTGGGCAGCATCCATCTGATGTTGTGCCACTGCTTTCTCCAATTCCAACCCATTTGTTTTCTCCTGAATTTTTGCCTAGGACTTTAAGGTGACTTACCCTACCATCCAGTTCCCTACACACTATGGCGAGCCCATAAATCAATGTTTGCTTCTGCAATTTTTTCTTGGGAACTGGCTTCCTTGCCAAATACCGTCCCCACAATATTTGCAATTTCTGTAATGCTTCATCTCCCTGGAAAGCCCTTTCTTTCCAACGGTTTTGAGATTTCCCAAAAAGAGACACTGCATACTCCAAACTATTTTTATTAGACTGCTGGGACCATCCTTCTAGGCTGAAAACCTTCTCCATACTTTACTCGCTTACTACGGATAAAATAGACAGTAATTATGTCAAAGTCGAAGAGCCCACCGTACTAGACTTGTGGTGGCTATTCGCCTATGGTCAGTAACTCACGAGAACGCACAGCTGCCTCCTTTCAGAACCTAACAGTGCTCGGTCACAACCACGGATTGTCCTAGAGATGGATGGTTAGGGCCTTACCTCTGCCTTAGATTAAGTGACTGGCCAGGTCCACTTAACCCAGAACTTGACAGTCTGTCTTGCTGCAGACTGCTTGGATCCGCTCCCCAGGCTACAGGCGTAAGTAGAATCCTACACTGCAGTGAGCCTCGGCCTATGGGCCTCTAGCTCACTCTACATATATTACAAACAAGTGGGGATACAACATATGTCTGAAGAGGCAGTGACCTGGTCGACGCCCTCACAGACGCTGTTCCAGACCCTTCCCACCCCGAGTCTATGGACTGTAAGCTGGAATCTATTCAGCCTAAGGAACCCAATCAGAGAGCTAAATCTCTGAGGAGTCCTGCAGCAGTCGCCAATAAATGTTACCCCAAAATCTGCGTAGAATAATAAGGAGGTGACATATACTACAGGTTCGACTCCTACCAGCATCTATCAACTGGGAGAATTACAAATCTGTGTGCCTCCCACCCATGTTGTATTGAAATAAAGGATAGAGAGAATATACCCTTTGTGGCAAATTGCCGGCACTACTATGATGGGTCCCGCACTTTCTCTTCTTGTGGGGGGGTTTCAGGGTGCCATTTCTTGCCCCTGAACTGGGGTAACAGCTATCCTACTAGTATCCCAGGGAAGGGGAGTGGAGAGGGAGGGACCCAGGCCTGCCCTCTACTCTGGGTCCCAGCCCAGGGGCCCTATGATAGTAGGTGAACCACTTGTACCAGTGATTCTTTCCCCTGGGCTACTTCCCTCTCCTGACCTTCAGCTTGTGGGGCTTCCTGCCTTCCCTCTGCACAAGCCAGGTGTCCCTTTACCTAGGATCTTGGTCTTCTTAGCCCGCTGCAGCACTTCTCAAAACTCTCCTCCACTTTCCTTCGAACTGCTCTTTGTTCCACCACTAATTCACTCTGCTTCACTCCTCCAAACTGCTCTCTGCTCCACCACCAAACCACTCTGCTCCAGCTCCTCCTCACTCTGCTCCAGCTCCTCCTCTGGCTGATTGAAGCAGGGGGATTTTATCAGATGACTGGTTTCAAGTGCTCTAATTGGTTTCAGGTGCTCTAATTGGTTTCAGGTGCTTTTAATTAATCTACAGGGAATAAGGCTTCTCCTCACCCTAGATCACTCTCCTGCTGCCTTCTGGCCATGCTGTATCACACCTTAAACAAAAAGAAGATTTATTAAGGGATAGATACAACTGGGGAAGACTCACTATGGGGAACACTACAAATACCCACAAATAGATTCCAGCAAGGGGGCATAAAGCCCAGACCCTTAAAATGTCCCGTGGATGAACTAATAAATGCCCGAAAAATAATTACTGTCTCTCTTCGACTGTAGATGGAGGACACCAGCAACGGATGGTCCATCTCAGGATCTCTGGAACATCGGAGGATCTGGCTCTCTACTGCCAAAGCAGGAGATCAACAGATCTGGGCTGATCCTTTGGTGGATTACAGGAGTCAGGTAAGTATCAGAGTCCTTAACAAATGTTAGTAGGCGAAGTCTTGATCCGATGCCGCGCAAAGAATCTGGACATGGCTGCCTTGATGGTGGACAGCGCCTGCGTCACCACTGACAGTCCCTTATATGCTCTTAGATGTGCACTGTAGGGGTCTCAGTCTACGGCGGGGTGGTGGGGCGCCAGCCCGCCTCGCTGTACTCGTTAAATTAAGTTGGGGAATCCTTGGTCTCAGGCCCGAATACCTCTGGTCGAGTCCTGTAAGCGGTAGAGGCTAAGCCCTGGCCCTGAGTCAGGGCAGGCAGAAAGCAAGTGAATAGTCAGGGCTCAGGCCCTCAAGCAGGGGCTGAGCACAGAGTTCAATAGGCCCAGGCCCTGGGTCAGGGCCGGGCAGCGAGTAAATAGTCAAAGGCTCAGCTCCTCAGGCAGGGGCTGAGCAATCAATGAGTCAGGGAGCCCTGGCCCTTGGTCAGGGCGGGGCAACAAATAGTTCAGGGCTCAGGCCCTCAAGCAGGGGCTGAGCCCTCAATGGAGGTGGTGGCAAGTCCAGGTCCTAGCTCTGGAGAACCTGGGAGAGGGGGAGACTGCCACCCACACGCTGGGTGGCAGGGGGGACGCAGGCCCACCCACTCCATTGCGTCCCGGCCCGGGGCCCTA
This sequence comes from Macrochelys suwanniensis, assembly GCA_033296515.1. Lineage (NCBI taxonomy): Eukaryota > Metazoa > Chordata > Testudines > Chelydridae > Macrochelys > Macrochelys suwanniensis. The sequence continues at coordinate 6,643,549 of CM065795.1, forward strand.
ACAGCGGCAAAGGATCCGCCGCTGTGTCAGTGGGGATCCCGGCCGCAACACACTGACATGGGTTCTGGCCATGGTGCAGCCAGACTGGGGTCGGCTGTCCCCGGGCCACTTCCTAACTCCCCCTCGGGCGGTACCTGAGTCCAGGGGGTGTCTTCGGCGGGTTCCAGCCTCATGGGCTCCTCATCAGACTCGAGGTCACTCGGCGGGCCCGGCCACTCCTCCGGAGAGGGGCCGCTCGGCGGGCCCGGCCGCTCCTCCGGAGAGGGGCCGCTCGGCGGGCCCGGCCGCTCCTCCGGAGAGGGGCCGCTCGGCGGGCCCGGCCGCTCCTCCGGAGAGGGGCCGCTCGGCGGGCCCGGCCGCTCCTCCGGAGAGGGGCCGCTCGGCGGGCCCGGCCGCTCCTCCGGAGAGGGGCCGCTCGGCGGGCCCGGCCGCTCCTCCGGAGAGGGGCCGCTCGGCGGGTCCGGCCGCTCCTCCGGAGAGGGGCCGCTCGGCGGGTCCGGCCGCTCCTCCGGAGAGGGGCCGCTCGGCGGGCCCGGCCGCTCCTCCGGAGAGGGGCCGCTCGGCGGGCCCGGCCGCTCCTCCGGAGAGGGGCCGCTCGGCGGGCCCGGCCGCTCCTCCGGAGAGGGGCCGCTCGGCGGGCCCGGCCGCTCCTCCGGAGAGGGGCCGCTCGGCGGGCCCGGCCGCTCCTCCGGAGAGGGGCCGCTCGGCGGGCCCGGCCGCTCCTCCGGAGAGGGGCCGCTCGGCGGGCCCGGCCGCTCCTCCGGAGAGGGGCCGCTCGGCGGGCCCGGCCGCTCCTCCGGAGAGGGGCCGCTCGGCGGGCCCGGCCAGTCTAGGCGAGTACCTGGGGCCACAGGGGTTTCCCAGTTGCGAGCTAAGCTGGCCGCGTCTGGTCTCCCCGGTGGCTGCTCTTCCAGTGAGCTCTGCAGGCCCGCCTGTATACTTCCGGGTCGCTCTGGTCTACTTCCAGGTCGCGGCCTGTCTCTTGGCGGGGCGGGCCCAGAGCCTCCTGGCCCCGCCTACTCTGGCCACTGGGCTGGTGCTTCACTCTGCGGGGTGGTGGGGAGCCAGCCCGCCTCGCTACATGCACATTCCTGAGGCACACTCTGACAGGCACTGCCCCCAACCGGTTCCAGCCACTTCTCAGGCCCTCAAGTTCTGTCGGGAAAATGCCATGAAGAAGATGGAACCCCAAGATCCAGTTCAAACCCTTCCTATCATATGCGCCATCTTGAATTTCTAAATTCCATTTTGAATTGCAGCAACATTCATTACAGTACATAACAGAATATAACCATGTACCCAAAACACCTTACACCAGGGAGAAAGCCCTGAGGGCACTGCTCTATACCAGGGCAGACACAGACTTCAAGTTAGGCCAGAAGGGCCTGAGGTCTGAGCCCACAGACAGGGCTAAAGACGGTATCAAGGACACAGGGATGGGTCCTCTTGGAACTTTTACCCCGGCAGGGGTTTATTTGTGCCTAGAGACTCTGTGTGACTTGTCTGGAGGGCTGAGCCACTGAAGACTCACCTGACAAGGGCAACAGCCAACAGAGGGTGCCAGGAGATGAGACTGAGAGTGCAGTTGCACACCCAACCAACAGGAGGTGAGTGTGCTTCATCACAAGAGGTATTTAACAACATCTGGATTGTAATATGTAACTTGTTTGTATCAAGGTGTAAAAGGAGAAGTTATAGGAAAGGCAACTTTGCATCAGCCGAAGGGACAGGTTCCTGGTGTCCTGACTGAGCCTTTACCTTGTCACAGGCATACATGTGGTAGCGTCCCTGCACCCGTTGGTCAGAGTGCTAATACTGTGCTTTGCTGACAATGAACCTGGCCAAGCATTGGCACCACTGAACCAAGCCTGTGGGCTTTCTTTGTGAATAGCATTGATGTCTCCTGAATTAACATGCTGCGCTGTTTGCTGGTGCAGCTGACATTGGAGCTACAAGAACAGCAGCATTAAGCAACTGTAATAACTTAGCAGCCGTGACAACATGCTGCAGCACTTACAACACAGGTGACCCCACCCGCTGAGCTCTTTGGGTTGCAACCTTAGATGGTAAAAAACCTCTCATCTAGGAAATCCCTTCCCCCCCTCCCCTCACCCCACCCTGAAAATCCCCACAGAGTTTGATAAGGAATGGATGGGCTGGGTAATGGGTAAAGGTGGTCCCTATGAACTTAAAAAAGAAAGTGGGGAAACATGGACTGGAATCTGTAAAGCTAGGGCACAGGCTGTAGCCTGAAGAAGAAGAAATGTAGAATATTGTGAATTGTGGCGATGGCTGTTAGATGGTTAAGGCAACATGCCACAAAATTGGGGGGGACAAGTAAAGAAACAAAGAAAGACTTAGAAGAAGCAACAGAGCCCTGGAAAATGCAAACTTTGCTGGGAGGGTAGCAAGCAGTCCAGAGGCATGATATGTTACGGCAAACACAGGAACAGAATAGAAAATTGGAAACAGCTGTAGAGAAGCTGCAAAAAAGAGATGTACCATCCCCTGGTATAAATCTTGGTGTGCAATAACAGGCTTCAGCTATTTATACAGTGCCTGAAGGATGGGGACTGAAATGGAAAAAGGTGGCCCTAGCAAAATTAAAAGATGGAACATGGGGGGAGGGATAGCTCAGTGGTTTGAGCATTGGCCTGCTAAACCCAGGGTTGTGAGTTCAATCCTTGAGGGGGCCATTTGGGGATCTGGGGCAAAAATTGGGGATTGGTCCTGCTTTGAGCAGGGGGGTTGGACTAGATGACCTACTAAGGTCCCTTCCAACCCTGATATTCTATGATTCTATGGGATAATTGGAATGGGTGTTGGAATAGGGACGTTGGGAATGACCCAAACTAAGAACCACCAAGGAGACGACAGGCAGGGGCCATCATACTGCAACCTCCACCTTATGATCAGAGCCAGGTTCTGGTAAAACTAGGTAGACCCCTAGGTCTAAACTGAGACCTAGACTGGTGCCTGTTAGAAAGGGAGAAGTAAATGCACAGGAGGGAGAAGTAGCAAACAGTACTTTCGCTAGATTGGTAGATGGAGGAAGAAGCGTTATGTTTAACAGAGCACCTTAAGAGAGAGAGGCTGCGACTTGCTCGTGGGGGCTTGGATGAAAGAGACTATAGACATCATAAACCAACAGTGAGTGGGTTCACACCCAGAATGGATGCATTAATGCATCAAGTGGCCCAGAAACAATTAACTGCAGCAGGCAAGAGCACTCCTGTAATCCACTTGGCATGCATGCAAAAGCAACAGACACTGGGGGAACAAATTCAGGTTTTGCAGGAGCAGGTACCCCTACTCTCGTCCCAGAGTCAGGATATAAACCAGGGTTATGGGTTTCCAGCCCTCTGCTTTAACCCATGGAGCCCCACTCCTCACTCAGAGCAATAATATAACGTTCTCAAATATTTTTACATACCAGTTAAGCTTTCCTTTATATCTTTGCTCAACTCACTGCTGCTGCCTGTTCTCTCTTGGCTCAGGTCTCCCTCGCTTCCTAGGTCGCTTTACCTCCCACCACTGTCCTCACTTCTGCCCTTTCTTTGTTCTAAAAATTAAAAGTTATAGTTATTAGAGAAACCTCCATCGCAGAAAGAAACAGAGCAATTGAAAAAAACACAAAAGAAATCGTCAGAAGGCTAAAGGTGGTTACGTTACTTTAAATAAGTTCAGTAAATAGATTATTTTAATGATTATTTTAACAGGAATGAACAGCTGGAAATACTCATAACTTTCTTGAAGATGTGGTTGCCAAGCAACAGAAATGCAGACTCTACTTCTCATCCTAGCTACTAGCTAATATATGAAACATATCTTATTCTTAAAATAAAAGTAATGTGAAGTAATGGAAACTGCCTTAAGTTAACTAAATTAATACAACAAACTGGGCAAATAACTTCACAGGAATTTTTATCAATTCTTATTAAGTTTTCAATAAAAAGGTGATAACTTGCTTATTTCAATGTTTAACTCTTTTGTTTATCTGTCTGTTTTCTAAAGTGCACTGTCTTAATAACTTTATGCTCTTAATGCCTTATCTTGTATAGTTATAAATATAATTTTGGCACCATTCGTCTTTAATTGTAAATTTATTCTGTATCTAGTGTATGTTGTCCTGTGTTGTAAGTTGTGTGTGTCATGTGACTATTTTTTTGTTTTGTTTTTATTTTGTTGCAACAAAAGCCAAGTTTATACTTTTTTATATATAAGTGGTACCGCTCTATTTTAATATTATGGTTGGGTTAGAACCATCATAATAACTTTTTTGTGCAAAGCTCAGAAAGGCTTCAGTTATAAATATATGTACTAGGGCTGTCGATTAATCACAGTTAACTCATGTGATTAACTCAAAAAAATTAATCATAATTTAAAAATTTTATCGTGATTAATCGCAGTTTTAATCACACTGTTAAACAATAGAATACCAATTGAAATGTATTAAATATTTTGGATGTTTTTCTACATTTTCATATATATTCTGTGTTATAATAGAAATCAAGGTGTATATTATTTTTATTACAAATATTTGCACTGTAAAATGATAAACAAAAGAAATAGTATTTTTCAATTCATCTCATACAAGTACTGTAGTGCAATCTCTTTGTCGTGAAAGTGCAACTTACAAATGTAGATTTTTTTTGTTATATAACTGCACTCAAAAACAAAACAATGTAAAGCTTCAGAGCCTACAAGCTCACTCAGTCCTACTTCTTGTTCAGCCAATCACTAAGAAAAACAAGTTTGTTTACATTTACAGGAGATAATGCTGCCCTCTTCTTCTTTACAATGCCACTAGAAAGTGAGAACAGGCATTTGCATGGCACTTTTGTAGCTGGCGTAGCAAGGTATTTACGTGCCAGATATGCCAAACATTCGTATGCCCCTTCATGATTCGACCACCATTCCAGAGGACATGCTTCCACGCTGATGATTCTCATTAAAAAAAATGTGTTAATTAAATTTGTGACTGAACACCTTGGGGGAGAATTGTATGTCCCCTGCTCTGTTTTACCTGCATCTGCCATATATTTCATGTTATAGCAGTCTCAGATGATGACCCAGCACATGTTGTTCATTTTAAGAACACTTTCATTGCAGATTTGACAAAACGTGAAGAAGGTACCAATGTGAGATTTCTAAAGATAGCTACAGCACTCAACCCAAGGTTTAAGAATCTGAAGTGCCTTCCAAAATCTGAGAGGGACTACGTGTGGAAAATGCTTTCAGAAGTCTTAAAAGAGCAACACTCCAATGCGGAAACTACAGAACCCGAACCACCAAAAAAGAAAATCAGCCTTCTGCTGGTGGCATCTGACTTGGATAATGAAAATGAACATGCGTTGGTGCACATTGCTTTGGATTGTTATCCAGCAGAACCCATCAGCATGGACGCATATCTGCTGGAATGGTGGTTGAAGTATGAAGGGACATATGAATGTTTAGCACATCTGTCACGTAAATATCTTGCGACGCTGGCTACAACAGTGCCATACAAATGCCTGTTCTCACTTTCAGGTGATGTTGTAAACAAGAAGAGGGCAGCATTATCTCCTGCAAATGCAAAAAACCTTGTTTGTCTGAGCGATTGGCTGACAAGAAGAAGGACTGAGTGGACTTGCAGGCTCTAAAATTTTACATTGTTTTATTTTTGAATGCAGGTTTTTTTGTACATAATTCTACATTTGTAAGTTCAACTTCCATGATAAAGAGATTGCACTACAGTACATGTATTAGGTGAATTGAAAAATACTGTTTCTTTTGTTTTTTCACATTGAAAATACTTGTAATCAAAAATAAATATAATGTGAGCATTCTACACTTTGTATTCTGTGTTGTAATTGAACTCAATATATTTGAAAATGTAGACAACATCCAAAAATATTTAAATAAACGGTATTCTGTTATTGTTGAACAGTGCAATTAATCACAATTAATTTTTTTCATTGCTTGACAGCCCTAATATGTACACATATTTCTGTTTCAACAAATAATGCGATTGTAACAAAAATATTATCTTTTATTAATCATGGGTTTTTTATTCAAAGAAAAAATGTAATGGGGCATCTCAACATTAATGCAAAGGTAATATTAACTAAGTGTCGGTTTCTTTTTTGGCTTTTATAAACTTGTTTTTGCCTTTATTAAATATTAAAATATAGTTATAAGAATTTTATAACAAAAATGTCAAAAATATAACAATATATAGTATGTCTGGTTATGTTGCAAAACGTTAAAACTAACCAATTTTAACTGGTTTTTACCTTTTGTCTCCCAAGCACAACCAAGTGTCATAAAAGTTTAATGCACTCAAAGACCTGCATTTAAACTTCATTTTTGATTTAATTTTTAAGCTATTGTCTTTTATGTTGTGTTAAAAAGAAGTGGTTGTTAAAGTTTGTGCTTTCAAACAGTTAACAAAAGTGGGATTGGTATCACAGTCAAATTAACTCTAAAAAGCTTGGATAAAAATTCTGTTACTAACTCTTTTGCTTAAACAGAGTGATCAGCAGGGAAAAGCAATACACCTTCTCAGAGAAGATTGTGAGCATCTATTTTAGCAGTCAAGCACTATATTTATTATGAAAAAACAGTAATGTATGTGTTAAGTGAAAAGGAATGTCTATGCAACAACTGCAAAAGTATCTAAAACAGTCTATTTGTGCTAAAGAATTGGGAAAATCGGAACAAAAGCATAGCTCATGTTATAGAAGACTTGGTCCATATTACATTGTAAACAAAGTTAATCTGTGTATTAAATTTGGGTTACTGAAAACAAGAAAAATGTAAAACAAACAATTTTATTATTGTAACCAGCTTAATCTGTTTAAGAGTCCATCCCATAGACGGAAGACTCCAGAAGATATCAGTGCACAGTGAAGAAATCCCTAGGAATCAGGAAAAGAAAAATGAAGTGCTTTATAAATAACAGACTGGTCAACTGACCTCACCCTACCATATATGGACAATTAAGTATGCAATCAACTAGAAACCACCAGCTGGGCCAGATCTAACTGGTATTTAGAGTGCATATTATTAAACAAAGTGAGTTCATTTGCCTGTGGTTTTAAATCTTTATCACTGAAATATGACTGAATCTGGTTACTGTGTAAAAGTAAATGTACCATTACTGTATAAGCCTTTGTTAATTAATATACTAGCATCTTATCAGGAATGTGCACAAGACTCAAACGCTGGGCAAAGACTTTTCTGTAGTCTGGTATCTACAAATAGGAGACCCCAAAATCTAGATGGAATTATGGGTTACATTTCAAGATTATTTGAATCTGGAATATCCATTTGGAACTGGGGCAATATGAAAATATTGTACATATCAGGGATGGCCAAATTTACTGACCCTCTGAGCCGCATGCAAAAATCTTCAGAAGTTTGAGAGCTGGGACACACCTTCTGGGGCTTAGGGCTTCAGCCCTGCGGGGAGGGGATCTCGGGGCTTCAGCCCCACAGGAGGTACCTGCTGGGGCTCAGGGCTTCAGCCCCACTCCTGCTTTGCCCTGCGATCCCCCTTCCCACTGGGCAGAAGCCAGAGATGATGATGTGTGTGCGGGGCATGTGAGGGCAGAATCCCCCCCAGATTTTTGCCAAGGTTTGCTGGCCCTGCTCGGTCACATGGTGCCGCCAGGCCCCCTCCCTGCATGGCAGCTGCTGGAGCCTGCAAACTGGGAGCTGCGGCCATAGGGAGAGGCAGCAGCAAACAGCTGGGAGCTGCTGCCTCTCTCCACAGAGCTGACACCTGGGAGCTGCAGGCAGGGGCCACTGAGGGTAAAAGCAGGGCATGACTCAAGATGTTGGGAGGGGTGAACCTTTAATTGTGCCCTCTCCACTCTTTGAAGGCACCAATCTTCTCTGGCAGAAGCCCCCACCCCCCCACCCCCAACACCACGCCGCAAGGAAAAAGCCCCAAGCTCCCCGCCTCCCCCAGTCTGGTAGGCAGAGAATAGGAGGCTGTGGGGGGCTTCATGAGCTACACTTTAACTGTAAAAATGTGGCTCGCGAGCCATGGTTTGGCCACTCCTGATCTATATATAACAAAACATTAACTATTTTGACCACCGGGCAGCAGAAACTGTCTCTGAACCCCTGTAATTCCTGGTGTTAAGGGCCTGGCTCCTGAAGAAAGATTACATCATTTACAATGTGCACGGCATTGTTAAACTGTGTAACCAAACACAAGTAAAAATTAACAAAATAATTGTAGAAAACAATGTGAAAGCTAGAAAAAAAACCAGATTGCTAAAGAAATTATTTGTACTGCTTATGGAAGTTATATAGTAATGATCATAATCATCTCATGAGGGAACATTAAAAAAGGAAAAGCGCCTGACCTTATTAGTAATAAACAGCTAAGTGGCATTTCCCTCCATGTACAAAAACAGTGGTAAATTGGCAATGTGTCAGATTGCGTAGACAAATTTCCTGTTAGTACCAGTCATAATTTGGGGTCAGTGACACTGCACATTGAGACACATTTATTCAAAACAACCTTGTTCAGTGTCTGGGTACCGATACTGACTCCTGACACAGCAATATTGGGTACATTGGTTGTTGTCCATTCAGTAGGTTATCTGGAAGACAGCATCTACAAAAAACAACTGGATCTACATCGACTACTGGTGTGTCACAGAGCAATGCTAACCTGAAGACCACCACACACGGCTTGTTATTTCCAGGAATGTGAAGACATCACAATTCTAGTGAGGGGCCACAATGGCAAATCTTATCAGCTGGTGACAGCCAGCAGTAAAGGTAACTGTGGTGGGGCGGCCGCCCCACCCTTATGAGAGACAGGGTTAAGGCAGGCCAGAGCGGCTGAGCAGGCTGGCAGCCAATCAGGGAGGGCCTGTGGGAGAGCCAACCAGGGCTGAGTAAGAGGCGACCAATCAGGGCCAGCCTCAGCCCTATATAAAGGTTGCCCAGTAGAGGCGCAGTAAGTCTCTGGGAAGGTCTGTCTCCTGAGGGAAGGAGACCAGCACCTGGGACAGTGCAGTGCTGGGCAGGCTCGGGGGAGCATAGGAGAGCTCCAGCCTGTTACCTGCCAGGCTGAGGGCCCTGACCAGAAGGGCCTAGAGGGTGCAAAGGGGTGAGAGGGGAAGTGACCCGGGGAGAGAAGGAGGGCAGAGAGGCTGCTGCTAGAGGGTCCCTGGGTTGGGACCCAGAGTAGTGGGTAGGCCTGGGTCCCCCCACTTCCCCCTTGTCTTGCACCTGGCCGTGGGAAGTGGCCATATCAGAATGCACCATACCCCTGATGGAAAGGGTTAGACTTTGGGTTGCGGTTGGCCACTGCGGCAAGGGCGGGTTGAAGACTGCTGTTAATCCCTCCGGCCCCGGGAAGGGGGCGAGTGTGAACTAGGGGGGCACTGCAGGAGGGCAGTGTCCTGGAGAGAATGCCGCCGAGTGGGGAGCCATGCAGGTCCAGATGCAAGCACAACAGAGACGTATGGGACATCACCAGCGGAGGGTGCTCTGCACTGGCCTGAGCTAATTTCCAGACCTACCAGAAGGAGGTGCTGCGTTGGTGAGGCCCAACCCCATCACAGTAACCTATAACATGGATGGGCAGAACTATGTAGTAACTAATTACAAGAAATTTATATATGAAGGCCTCATCTGCGATGTCATTGCTCCAAATTTCTGTCTCATGCCTCATGTTCATAGCACTGTGGGACACACTGTAATAATGACGATCCCAGTTTTTCAGATTGAATCTAAGACTACACCTCTCAATTAACATCCTTGTCCTAACATTCCAAGGCTCATTGTGTAGGACTAAACCCAATTAACTGAAGGAAACTGTCCACAATTCATATGAAGGAGTGTGCAGACCATTGGACACATAGGGCATGACTGTATGGATGGGTAGCGCAAAATGGCCAAGAAATAGTGTTTAGCCCACTGGGGCATTTTCAGTCCATGCATTATGCTTTTCCGGGATGGTGGGCAAATATCCTCCCCATAAAAAGATACAAAGGAGGGTAATGTAGGCCTTCCTGGAGCCCTAGGCATAAGTAGCAATGTGAACTTTAACTGTAAAAACTGTGACCTGGGGAGAGAAGTTTGGGTAAACTGGTTTGGTGGATAGGGGGAAATGTGATGGACATAATATACCTGGACTTTAGCAAGGCTTTTGACACAGTCCCACTTGACATTCTCAGAAGTAGGCTGGAGAAATGTGGGATCAGCAGAACTACCATTAAGTGGATAGATAATCGGTTAAACAACAGCAAACAAAGAGTAACTATTAATGGAATGATGCTGGATTGGAGGGAGATCTGTTATGGGTCTGGTGTTATTTAACATCTTTATTAATTACCAGGATGTAGGAATAGAGCGCACGTTGATCAAATTTGCAGATGACACAAAGCTGGGCAGGGGGTTGCTAAAACTTTGGTGGATAGAACTAAAATTCAAAGGGAACTTGATAATTTGGAGAACTGGGCTATAGACAACAAGAGAGAGGGTGGGGACAGGTATTTGTATCTGGTGGCATGGGCCTCGTCTGAGGGTCCTAAATGTCAATTGCACTTCCTCCTCTCTCTCCACTGTGGAATATCAGAGCTAATTTTGAGTTCCTTAGGAATCTAATCACAGGCTGCTGAGTTGGAATTACTCTGGACTAAGTGTGCAAATGAGCACACAAATTTTTTTATATGGGGGGAGGGATAGCTCAGTGGTTTGAGCATTGGCCTGCTAAACCCAGGGTTGTGAGTTCAATCCTTGAGGGGGCCATTTGGGGATCTGGGGCAAAAATTGGGGCTTGGTCCTGCTTTGAGCAGGGGGTTGGACTAGATGATCTCCTAAGGTCCCTTCCAACCCTGATATTCTATGATTCTATGAACAAAAGGAAATTCCACAAAGACAAATGTCAGGTGCTACACTTAGGGAAGAAAACACAAATGCACACATACGGAATGGGGTGTGACATTCTATATCTTGGGAGAGCATCCTGTAACCCCCATATTCCTCATTTATAAATAATTGTGATATTGCATATTAAACAGGCTGTGTGAGGTATCAGGGGAAAGGTTATGATCTGCCGACAGTCATTTTTCTATCTAAATATGTATATCAATAATGCATATGAAATTATGAGAATGTGTTCTATGGTTGTCACTAAAATATGCTGTGGGTTTGGGAGACGCCCAGATGCTAGCTCTCCAGAGACAATGACAAGGGAGGTAACCAACACCCGGGTGGGTGCTGAACAGACATAGCCAGCCATTGTCCAGCAAGTGAGCTACAATGCAATGACTCACTGACATAAGGCCACACCAGGGGAATTGCTCAACCTTGTCTGGGGACTCATCAATGCCCACCAGACATGGGCTTGTGTTCTCCAAGCACATGGACTAAGGGTATAAACAGAACACAGTGGCCACATGCTGAGCCTTTCTCCTGCCTCCACCTATGCTGCAAGCAACAAAGACACTCAGAAGAAGACTGAAGACTCAAACAGAGGAGACTGGCCCAGGTTTAAGGGACAAACTTGTATATTAAGGACTGCAATACCCAGTGGGGTGAGAAAAACTGCTTAATCTAGATGTTGCCCAATCTAATTGGGCTGAGAGTTTAGACTGCATACTCTGACTTTTTGCCTGTCACTTATAGTCACATAAAATCTATCTTTTGTAGTCAATTAACTTCTTTTACTGTTTTTCTTTACCAATGAGTTTGCCCAAAGTGTGTGGCAAATCTGCTCAGGTTTGCAAAGGCTAGTGTATATCCACTTTCTATTGATGAAGTGGTGAACCAATTAATACATTTTGAGCAGTGCAAGATAGTATATTCCTGAGGTACAAGGCTGGGAGCTGGAGGGATTTGGCTGGTGCCTTTCTCTGTGTGATTCATGAGTGGCTCTGGGAGCATTCATGTAATCTAGCTGGGTGTGGGGCTCCACATGCGGTTGTGCTGAGTGATCACAGCACCTGGAGGGGTTTGCTGCTTGTCGGTAGCAAAACATTGTGAGAGACAGCCCAGGCTGGCGAGTTCAGGGGGCACCGCAGTCCCACAGTCCCAGGCTGCACCCTGGGGATCCCATCACATGGAGGATAACTGGCTTGGCAGCAGCACTGCTGAAAAAGATCTGGGAGTTGTAGTGGATCACAACCTCAACATGAGTCAACAATGTGATGCTGTTGCAAAAAAAAGCAAATGCAATTTTAGGTTGCATTAACAGAAGCAAAGCATGCAAGTCACAGGAAGTTATAATACTGCTCTACTCAGTGCTGGTTAGGCCTCAGCTGGAGTGCTGTGTAAAATTTTAGTCACTGCTGTATAGAAAGGATGTAGAGAAACTGGGAAGGATCCATAGGCAAGCAACAAAAATGATCAAAGGAATGGAAGGCAAACCATATGAGCAAAGGCTGATGGAACAAGGTGTTTGGTTGGAAAAGAGGAGATTAAGGGAGGATATGATAGTGGTCTTAAAATACTTTAAAAGCTTCCATAAGGAAGATGGAGAAAAGTTGTTCTCTCCTGACACAGAGGGCAGGACGGGAGGCAATGGAGTCAAACTACAGCATAGCAGATTTAGATTGAATCTCATAGTCTTGTAAAAGGGGTGAACATAGGGGTACAGACTGTCACACCTACCCTCTTACAAAGTTGCAGGAGGGTTAGCCACTGACTTACCCACAATGCATCTGCCACCATGTTTTCTTTTCCCTTTATGTGCACAATTTCCATGTCAAAGTCTTGTGTAGAAGCCTGGAATTAGAGCCCTTAGTTTTGTTTAGACGGATCAATGAGGAATGATCTAAGACCCTGAACATTCTTTGAGAAAGGCAGGGCCTTAGTTGCTTAACTGCTCACATTATAGCATAGGGGGGAGGGATAGCTCAGTGGTTTGAGCATAGGCCTGCTAAACCTAGGATTGTGAGTTCAATCCTTGAGGGGGCCATTTAGGGATCTGGGGCAAAAATTCAGGATTGGTCCTGCTTTGAGCAGAGGGTTGGACAAGATGACCTTCTAAGGTCCCTTCCAACCCTGATATTCTATGATACCATTCCTTTCCTGTGACAGAATAGTTCTGTTCAGTTGATATCAACATTTTGCTTAAGAAAGCAATTGGGCGCTTCTTGTTCTCCCCTATTTGTCTCAGCACAGCACCCAGACTAATGTCTGATGCATCTGCACACAGCCCAAACATTTGTCAAAATCAGGGCTAGCTAGGACAGGCTTTCCAGACAAGATTTTCTTTACATTGTCAAATCCTTCCTGGTATGCTTTTGTCCAAATGACTTTGGCTGGGTCTTTTTACATACATCTGTGATTGGAGATACACATATATATATGTATATGTGTATATATGTCTTCATACTGTATGCTCCATTCTATGCATCTGATGAAGTAAGCTGTAGCCCACGAAAGCTTATGCTCAAATAAATTTGTTAGTCTCTAAGGTGCCACAAGTACTCCTCGTTCTTTTTGTGGATACAGACTAACATGGCTGGTACTCTAAAACCTGGAGATACGTCACTGAACCCCCACACAAACTTTCTGTAATGGTTTACCAGACCTATAAAAGTTTGGACCTGTTTTTTGGTTTGGGGTATAGGCCAATTTAAAATGGCTTCAACTTTCAAAGGATCAGGGAACTTTTACCATCCCCTACCCACTATCCCAAATAAAGAACTCTGGCTGTTCCAATGTCACACTTAGAGTCTTTTATGGTTAGGCCTGCTTCCTTGAGTTTTGACAACACAATACCCAAGTGCTCTTTGTGCTAAACACTGCGATGTCATCCACATATGTGCTTGCAAAGTTCTGTAAACCATTTAACACTTTGTTGGCCATCCTCTGGAAGGTGGTGCCAGCATTAATTAAACCAAACAGTAACATTGTGAACTCAGAGAGTCCTATATCAGTGATGAAAGCAGCAGGGGCACCATTTCAGATTTGGGGGGGAGGCAATTTTAACTGTGATTTCAGGGGCTTCTTGGGCACCTGAAAACTCTAGTTTTTTGGCAGATAACGTCGCTATTAGCTGACAGGAGCACTGTATCTAATTCCGCTATAAAAGAAAGAAAATTAAATAAATATTAGACCCACTCAGCTCTAACACTAACATGTTCTGACATCTTGTGGCAAGTCACTTAAGGGACCCTGGTTAGGTTTAAAAATTTAATGTGTATTCTTACTTTGTTACTAACTCCGTGAGGAGACTCTATCAGGACTCTTACGTTCTACCTCAGCTCTGGGAGGGGAGTGTGATCTAGTGGGTTACAGAAGGGGGCAGATACACCTGGGTTATATATAAGAACACAAGAATGGCAATACTGGGTAAGACCAATGGTCCATCTAGCCCAGTATCCTGTCTTCCAACAGTGGCCAATACCAGGTGCTTCAGAGGGAATGAACAGAACAGGTAATCATCAAGTGATCCATCCCCTGTTGCTCATTCCCAGCTTGTGGCAGTCAGAGGTTTAGGGGCACCCAGAGGATGGGGTTTTGTCCCTAGCCATCTTGGCTAATAGCCATTGATAGACCTATATTCCATGAGCTTATCTCATTCTTTTTTTAACCCAGTTACACATCTGATCTTCACAACATCCTCTGGCAAGGAGTTCCACAGGTTGATTATGCATTGTGTGACGAAATACTTCCTTTTGTTTGTATTGAACCTGCTGCCTATTAATTTCATCAGGTGACTCCAAATTCTTGTGTTATGTGAAGGAGTAAATAACATTTCCTTATTCCATTTTTCCACACAATACATGATTTTATAGACCTCTATCATATCCCCCCTTAGTCGTCTCTTTTCCAAGCTGAAAAGTCCTAGTCTTTTTAATCTCTCCTCATAAGGAAACTGTTCCATACCCTTAATCATTTCTGTTGCCCTTCTCTGTACCTTTTCCAAATCCAATATATCTTTTTTGAGATGGGGTGACCACATCTGCACATAGTATTCAAGATGTGGGCGTACCATGGTTTAATATAGAGGCAATAATATATTTTCTGTCTTATTATCTATCCCTTTCCTAATGATTACCAATATTCTGTTAGCTTTTTTGACACATTGAGTGGACTTTTTCAGAGAATTCTCCACAATGACTCCAAAATCTCTTTCTTGATGGGTAACAGGTAATTTAAACCCCATCATTTTGTATGTATAGTTGGGATTGTGTTTCCAATGTGCATTACTTTGTATTTATCAGCATTGAATTTCATCTGCCATTTTGTTGCCCAGTCACCCAGTTTTGTGAGATCCTTTGTAGCTCTTCGCAGTCAGCTTTAGACTTAACTATCTTTAGTAATTTTGTATCATCTGCAAATTTTGCTACCTCACTGTTTACCTCTTTGTCCAGATCATTTTTGAATATGTTGAACAGCACTGGTCCTGGTTCAGACCCCTGGGGGGGACACCACTATTTACCTCTCTCCATTCTGAAAACTGACCATTTATTCCTACCCTTTATTTCCTATCTTTTAACTGGAGTGCCTAGCAATGCTTTCAGGATCATCTAATGATCCTTAACTTAATTTAATAACAAATATTTTGTCATCGTCATCACCCTGCCTCTGTTTATAAACAAACACTTTTCCCTAAGGGCGGAAGCTGGAAGCAGCACAGAACTCATCACATTCCACACTCAAGCTGTGTTGCAGTTAAGAGCTCCCAGGGCATGTGCTGTGAGCAGACCTCCAGCACAAAATTTTGGAGGGAGGAGCTCCCCCAGCCCCTCTAAATGGCGTCCCTGGAAAGCCAATTTTTTCTGTGTATCCTCATCCAAAGAGACCTGCCAATAGCCTTGAGTCAAATCGAAAGAACTGAGATACTTAGCTTTGCTTAAAATGTCCAGCATATCATCAGTTGTAGGCCTGGGATATACATCTGGTACTGTGACAGAGTTGTGCTTTCTACAGTCAACACAAAACCTTGCAGTGTTGTCTTTCTTAGGGACCAAGACCATGGTGATGTCAAAGAGCTGTCAGAATCTTTAATTGCTCTAACTTGCTTTGCATTTCTGTACGGATTTATTGTTACATCTTGCCAGTGACCCTGTAAGTTCTACTGGGAGGTGGCCATGGTCCTTTTATAACGATCTTATGAGTTTGCAAGTGTGTCTACCCTGGCTTATGAGAAAACGCTTCTTTGTGTTCTTGCAGCACACATGACACCTCTGCCCTTTAAACTGGTGTTAACTCACTGCAAATAGTGAGTCATTTTGGCATCCAGCAAAGGAAAGGCTGAGGCTGGCTTCACAGCTTGAGGACAGGGTTTCAACATGGAAGCTGGCACTTGCTTCACAGTTCCTGGCACAGGAATGGCAGCTGAGAGAGAAGGACAGAGCTCAGCAGAAAGAACTGTCTGAGTGACTGGTATCAATAATGGCTCCAAGGGAACTGGGTCCTGCTGCATCATCCACATCCTTTGTCCCCTGTGTGGTACCTTAGCATGCAGTCCAGAAACAGCTTGGAAAACTCAATGGCTGGGTGGCCCATGCAATCATGCCCCATGAGCAACGTAGCCCCATGCAGTCCACAGTCTTGACTCCATCCCTTGTGGATGCCTCCATCCCCAGTGCCACATGGCAGCAAATGGGGAAAGGAATGGTGTCATAAATATAAAGGGAAGGGTAACAACCCTTATGTATGCGGTAACATAAAATCCCTCCTGGCCAGAGGTACGGAATACCCTTACCTGTAAGGGGTTAATCAGTTCAATTAACCTAGTTGGCACCTGACCAGAAGGACCAATGAAAAAAGAAGATACTTTCGAATCTGCAGGAGTGGGGAGGTTTTGTTTGTGCTTTCTTTGTTTGTTTCCTTTCTGGACAGAGAGAGAGATCAGGGCATGGGACCGATGCTGAAGGTGGGGCTAATTGTGGAATCCAAAAGTGAGAGGAGGAGCCCCTTAGTGCAGGTTCCAAAACTGGGTGGTTTGGTGCAGTTTTGCATGAACTCCAGGAAGGTTAATTCCATCTCAAAATTCAACTTACCCAGCTCCAAGGGTAGGTACGGTACTGGAGTGGCTGGGACTGGTGCAGCATCTGAGCACTATCGGTCTGACAAAAGGTTATTGGCAGGTCCATTTAGCGTCCCCCCACCACCAAAAAAACCTAACAGTTTTCTCCATCCCCTTCAGGCATTTTCAATTCAAGGCTGTGCCTTTCGGCCTCCATGGCGCTGCCACAATTTTCAGTGCCTTACAAATAAGATCCTCAGCCCACACCATTAATATGCTGCAGCCTACATAGATGACATTGTCTTCTATAGCCTTACCTGCAGCCCTTAAAGGCGGTGTTAAAGGCCCTCCAGGATTCAGGTCTTATGGCCAGTTCCACAAAATGTAGACTAGTCTTGGTGGAAGTAACCTATTTGGGGTACTGCACAGGCGGCAGCCCTAGGAAACCAGTGGTTGACAATATACAGGCCCTAATGGTGTGCCCAATTCCCCAGCCAAAGAGACAAGTGAGGTGTTCTCCCGGCCTGCCAGGATATTACTGGAGGTTTATCCCCAGTTTCACCTCAGTCGCAGCCCCCCGTACAGACCTCAGAAAAGGCAACAACTCCAAGAAGATTCAATGGGATGAGAAATGTGAGGACGTATTCAGTGAACTGAAAGCACAACTATG
The DNA here is from genome assembly GCA_033296515.1 of Macrochelys suwanniensis. Classification (NCBI taxonomy): domain Eukaryota; kingdom Metazoa; phylum Chordata; order Testudines; family Chelydridae; genus Macrochelys; species Macrochelys suwanniensis. The sequence continues at coordinate 6,661,155 of CM065795.1, forward strand.
CTGGGCACCCAGGCTCTTCAGCCCTGATTTTTGACACAAATCCATACTGCTCACGGATGCCTTGGGTGTCGGAATCAGTGCCATGTTCTCATGAGACTTCAGCGGAGAAGAACATCCCATCCTATATCTGAGCAGGGAGCTATTTCCTAGAGAAAAGGCCTATCAATTATTGAAAAGGAGGCACTAGCGATCAAATGGGCTGTGGATTCCCTGTTGGGTAGCCCCTTCTCCTTAATTACAGATCACACTCCCCAATGCAGGATCCACACTATGAAAGATTCAAACCCACATATAATGTGATGGTACCTTGTGCTACAGCTCTAGTTTCAGAGTGCAACACCAGGCAGGAAAGGACCATACTAATGCCAATTTCTTTTCACAGGAATCAGGAATGGAGGCAACCCACCCCAGGACTCCATTTCCAATTTGAGGGGCGGGGTCTGAGAAGGGGGACACCCTCACTCTGGTGGAGAAGAGATTAATGAGCTGGTCTGGACTCATTCAGCACTAACGAGTCTCACCCATAAGGCTTGCTCTGGCAGAGATAAAAGGAGAGAAAAAGGATAGCCTGCCACAGGAAGGGATGGTGAACAGGAAGAAAACTGCTACATCTCAGAGACTGCCGACCACAGAGACTGATCAGCCCAGAGGGAGACAGTCGCAGTCCTCACTGCCCCTGAAACTGCATGGGCCAGCTGTAAAGCAGGGTGCCCCAAGAGAAGGGGCCAGGGGTAGACCCTAAGGACAGTAGGACAGCTGATAAGCCAGGCCCCAAAGGGCTGGGCCCAGAAAGACTGCCTAAGAGACAGGCCACCTCTTCTTTTACCTTGATCCCCTCTCACAAGGGAGAGAGAGGGAAAAGGACTCTTCCTTTGTTTTGTTCGGAGAATCCCTTGTGTGCTACGAACGGGGGGCGGGGCATTATAGACAACTTGAATTGGAGCCTGGGCAGGACTCGGGGGAGTCCCAATCCCCTCCCACCCACAGCAGAAGTCAGCTTTGTTTTAACATCGCATTTAGACAGGGATGGGGAACAAAGTGCCCAGTCATGCGTTTCTAAAGCAGAATGCAGCTTGGTTAGCGCTGCTATCAGGGTCAGAGGAAAGTGGGGGCTGGGAGGCTCGCTGGTGCGTGTGCAGAAGATCTGATCGCTATCCTTAGCCCAAGTGCTGGCCCACGGGGATGGGATGCAGATTCCACGTGGAAACTGTTCAGCTACTTATCACCGGCTGCAAGGGCGAAGGGGCCCCTGCACACGCTGAGAGGAGATCAGTGGGGAAAGAAAAGGGCTCAGCAGAAAGCGCAGCTCAGCAGTTGCAACTGCCAAGTCCATCTGCTCTCAGCCGGCCAAATGCCCATCTCAACCAGGGCAACCAGCAGGCAGCCAATGGCAACAGCAACACAGGGACAGGCACTAACTCAGCAGGAGGTGATGAAGGAAACAGGTCAGGGAAACCAAGATGTGCCAAAAGTGAATGCAAAGCACATTATGAGAATGTGTGTAAGAACGGAGCAAACCCGCACTTTGCTGGGAATCCCAGCCCTGTCCCCAAAACCACCCATGTACCCCAGGGCAGGGCACCGCACAAGGCAACTGGCTCTTCTACTCCGATAGACTGACATTGGAAACAACAGGGCAGAATACAGCCAGATGTGCCTATCCCCATGACCGACATGCGACGCATGTAGGGGATGGGACAGGGATGTTACGCCCGGCTTTACAGGTCTTGCACCTAGCACTGCAGTTTCTTTCCTGCAGTCCTCTGGCAGGAGTGTTCTTGGCTAGCTGCACAGAGACCATGTGCACAATATAGTACTGTGAGGGGAATTAGGGTAGAATTTGTCAGCTGATCAAGATATCGGCCCATTCATGTTCGCCCCTCAGTCCTGTCCCAGATGGAGAAGGAAGAGAAGAGGAGCATAGGGCAGTAGAGCTGAAAAGGGGCTGTTGATGAAGCCCTGGCTGGGATGATTTAATTGGTGTTGGTCCTGCTCTGAGCAGGGGATTGGACTAGATGACCTCCTGAGGTCTCTTCCAACCCTGATCTTCTATGATTCTCTACTGGTGAGAGGAAAAAGGAGGAGGGGGAATAAAATGCGGACTGTAATTTGTGGCAGTCTCCCTCCAGGCACTGCTGATGGGATTTTCCTCAACATGCTCAGAAACATCCTGCTCTGGGCCTAGACCAAGCTTGGGAAATTTCAGCCCTGGAGGAGAATTTTTCAGAAAACAAGGATCTGTTATGAAAGCCCAGACATGACATGAACTATCTTGCCCCCATGTCATGCCTGTGGGCTGTGCTGGTACGGCCATGCCCCAGTTGGCAGGCCTCTGGTACCAAGGCCTCACACACAGGGAAGCCTTCTTCACCTGGAGACATAAGTTTCTTGATCAGCTTCAGGGTTCCCACACCTTCCACGTGCTGCTCTCCCTGCCAGGGAAGGGGACTCTGGGGTTCCCCCTCCTCCTGCTGCCACTCTGGCTAGCTCCCCCCCTCCCACTACCTCCTACCAAGAGTGATCCCCAGGGCTCCCCCCGCTGCTGCTGCCTGTCCTTGCTGGAGGAGAGGGCTCTGGGGCTTCCCCTTCTGCTGCTGCCATGGCCACTGTCTCCCACTCATGCAGTGGGGAGAGGATGTGGATGTGCAGAGGAAGAAGGGGAGGGTATAAGAAAGGGAACGTCCGGGACAGCATGAAAGGTGGACAGTGGGAGAAAGGCTGTGGGGCATGCAGTGAATGAGGAGAGAGGGGTGAAGGAAAGGGAGGGAGGAAGTGAAGAGTAGATGGTATCAGTGTGCCAACCCCAAGTGCTCAAAAATCATGATTCAGGCCCCCAAAATCATAAGACTGTCTTAAAAATCATGAGAAATACAATATAATACATTGGGGGGCGGGGTTTCTTTGCGAATTGGTTTCAGATTCTTTAGGCTGCATTAGAGTCACATTTTCTAGCTTCTCTCCACAGCCAGTAGGGCTAAAACCATACTGTTTATTTACTGAATGTTGAGAGTCTCCTGTAATCCCAGGATTCCAGCAGCTGGGGATTTGAGAAAAACTCCAAATGTTGTGAGATTCATGATAAAATCTCAGAAGCTGGCAACTATCATGGCTCAGGGCTAGTTGCCCCTCTGTCCCCCTTCTGATATCTCCCACCTCATAGGGGAATGCTGTAACCACCTGGCTATCGGGTAGTCTGGGCTGGGGCTCTCTCAGTCTCTCCTGTTGAAGATGCTCCACCTTGTGTAAATAGTTAAATAATAATTGGGCCAGAAGGAGAGAGAGAAGAAGCGAGAGTGTGACTCAGTAACCTACTGGTTTGGGCCCTCCCTGGAATGTAGAAAATTCAGGTTCAAGTCTCTGCTCCAAGAAATAAATTACTTCCACAAAATGGAACAGCTTCAACAGACTGAGTTACACCCACACCAGAACACCCAACAGCCTGGTGGGTAGGACACTTATCTAGGAGGTGGGAGATGTGGGTGCAAGCCCCTGCACTGACTCAGCCAGAGTGGAGATTTGAAATCAGGTCTGCTACATCCCCTGTGAGTGTCCAAACTACTAGGCTATGGCATATTCTTGGGAACATGCACAGCCAGCCAGCCATGAAAATTTCCAGTCTGCTCATCCCCCAGCTGTCTTCTGTGTGGGTTAGGTGTGCTCTGAGCACCCTACCAGATAGGGTCCTGCTAAGGAGATAGGCAGGGGAACACCTAGTTTGAAAATGCCACCAAGGCTGAGGCATGAGCCAGGGCACAGAGCAGCTCATTAGCAGGGGGCTGTGTCAGGATTTAGGTGGTTTTGCACATGCCCAGTGGTAGAAACTTGGGCACCTGTGGGTGGCAGATGAGTGGTGGGGGTTCTCAATGTCAGTGGAGCCTAACTGAAGTGCAAGGCCTGCTAGCCGGGGGCCCCAGTGCTCCTCCACTGGATCCACTAGCCAGGGCTCCTGTGCTCTGCCACCAGATCAGCAAAGGGTCGGCTAACCAGGACCCCTGTGCTATACCACTGGCTCCATGCAGGGCCTACTAGCCAAGGCCTCCATCATCCACCACAGGATGAGCACTGGGTCTGCTAGTCAGCACCCTATGGTGCATCACTGGATCAGGGGGAGGGATAGCTCAGTGGTTTGAGCATTGCCTTCCTAAACCCAGGATTGTGAGTTCAATCCTTGAGGGGGCCATTTAGGGATCTGGGGAAAAAAAAATCTGTCAGGGTATAGTACTTGGTCCTGCTAGTGAAGGCAGGGGACTGGAATCAATGACTTTTCAAGGTTCATCCAGTTTGTGAGATAGGCATATATATATTAATTCCAGATGGTGGCAGTTTCCCAAAAGTCTTTTTGGGGTACCCAGATTGTCTCTGGGGAATCTCTGCTTTGCAGCTGGTACACTTCCCTGTAAGAGTCCATACAGTCCAGAGATGAAAGACCTTTAATCGAGTCCCAGTCTTATTAATTTCTTATCATATGGAATCTGTTCTGTACCCCTGATTATTTTTGTTGCCCTTCTCTGAACCTTTTCCAATTCCAATATATCTTTTTTGAGATGGGGTGACCACATCTTCAAGCAGTATTCAAGATGTGGGCGTACCATGGATTTATATAGAAGCAATATGATATTTTCTGTCTTATTATCTATTCCTTTCTTAATGATTCCCAACATTCTGTTCGCTTTTTTGATTGCCACTGCACATTGAGTGGATGTTTTCAGAGACTCCAAGATCTCTTTATTTCTAAACAGCTAATTTAGACCCCATCATTTTATATGTATAGTTGGGATTATGTTTTCCAATGCATTTATCAACATTGAATTTCATCTGCCATATTGTTGCCCAGTCACCCAGTTTTGGGGATCGTTTTATAGCTCTTCTCAGTCTGCCTGGGATTTTGAGTAGTTTTGTATCATCTGCAGATTTTACCACCTCACTGTTTACCCCTTTTTCCAGATCATTTAGGAATATGTTGAATAGGACTGGTCCCAGTACAGACCCCTGGGGGACAGCACTATTTACCTCGCTCCATTCTGAAAACTGATCATTTATTCCTACCCTGTGTTTCCTATCTTTTAACCAGCTACCAATCCATGAGATGAGCGTCCCTCTTTCCCGTGACAGCTTACTTTGCTTCATAGCCTTTGGTGAGGGGCCTTGTCAAAGTCTTTCTGAAACTCTAAGTATACTATATCCATTGGATCCCCCTTGTCCACATGAATTAGTAGGAACATTGCCAGCAGATCGAGGGAAGTGATTATTCCCCTCTATTTGGCACTGGTGAGGCTACATCTGGAGTATTGCGTCCAGTTTTGGGCCCCACACTACAGAAAGGATGTGGAAAAACTGGAGAGAGTACAGCGGAGGGCAACAAAAATAATTAGGGGGCTGGGGCACATGACTTATGAGGAGAGGCTGAGGGAACTGGGCTTATTTAGTCTTATTTAGTGAGGGGGACTAAGTCTTATTTAGTCTTATTTAGTGAGGGGGGATTTGATAGCAGCCTTCAACTACCTGAAAGGGGGTTCCAAAGAGGATAGAGCGAGGCTGTTCTCAGTGGTGGCAGATGACAGAACAAGGAGCAATGGTTTCAAGTTGCATTGGGGGAGTTCTAGGTTGGACATTAGGAAAAACTATTTCTCTAGGAGGGTGGTGAAGCACTGGAATGGGTTCCCTAGGGAAGTGGTGGAATCTCCATCCTTAGAGGTTTTTAAGGCCCGGCTTGACAAAGTCCTGGCTGGGATGATTTAGTTGGAGTTAGTTCTGATTTGAGCAGGGGGTTGGACAAGATGACCTCCTGAGGTCTCTTCCAACCCTAATCTTCTATGATTCTATGCTTGTTGACCCCCCCTCAAAGAATTCTAGTGGATTGGTGAGGCATAATTTCTATTTACAAAAATCATGTTGACTCTTCCCCAACAAATTATGTTCATCTATGTGTCTGAAAATTTTTTTCTTTACTACTGAAGTCAGATTTACCGTCCTGTAATTGCTGGGATCACTTGTGGAGCCCTCTGTAAAAATTGGCGTCACATTTGCTATCCTCTAGTCATTTGGTACAAAAACTGATTTAAATGATATGTTACAAACTGCAGTTCGTAGTTCTGCAATTTCACGAGTTCCTTCAGACCTCTTGGGTGAATACCATCTGGTTCTGGTGACTTATTACGGTTTAGTTTATCAATTTGTCCCAAAACCTTCTCTAATGACACCTCAATCTGCGAGAGTTCCTCAGATTTGTCACCTAAAAAGAATGGCTCAGGTTTGGGAATCTCCCTCACATCCTCAGCTGTGAAGATTGATGCAAAGAATTTCATTTAGTTTCTCCACAATGGCCTTATCGTCCTTGAGTGCTTCTTTAACATCTCGATCATCCAGTGGCCAATAAGGCCTGGTAGTTCGAGATCAAAAATTGGAGGCTAGTCGACGAGAAGATCTTGCGACCCAGAAGGTCCAGCCATTTGTCCTCCTTGTCCTCCAGAGCGGAGCGTGGGTGCCGTTGCCTGGCCCACTCAGTTGCCGCTTGGATAACAAGGGAATTGGATGGGGTGTGGAAGAACAGAAACTCAGACCCCTTCACTGGTACGTAGTACCTTTTTTCTGCTCCCGTGGGGGTAGGTGCACAAGTGGCCAGGGTACGCCAAACAGTTCAAGCCAGTTGAAGAATGGCATAGTTGATCGGTAGAGCAACGCCGGTCAGAACGGAGACATGAAGGATGTCCAGAAGTTGATCCTGTTTTTCTTGCACTTCCTCCAGTGGAATATGAAGGAAGGGAGCAGCCCAAGTACTGGATGTGGAGACACTGATGGTGTGGTGTGAAGAGCAGGTTTCTCTATTGAAGTCATCATCATCAACCATGGAGCATCATAATCATGGAAGAAACCCAGATCTTGGCTTCACAGAAGGAATGAGAGATTTGCTCTTTGCACCCACCACAGCAATAATGCAAAACCTAATAAAAAGCCTGAATGGGAATCTGAAATGAATATGGGACCTACAGAAAAGGCTGTATATACACCACGTAACTAGTATGATTTTTTTCTCTACACGCCATCTACACACGTCCAAGGAGCCTTCTGTCAGCAGAGACAGCAGCAGTTTGGCAATGCAGCATGATATAAAGGATGCCACACAAGTGAAGTCAATCTATGGGAGTGCATTATGTCTCTCTTTTTTTCTTCTTCACTGTTCTCTTAGTCTAAAATAAAAGTCAGTGTGATTGAGTTAATAGATTGCTCTTTGTGTGTGGAAGACATAACTTCCCCCAGCCCTTTGCCCAGCATGGGGGGAGGGAGCACAAGAGTATAGATCCCCAAAGATCAGCAGACAGAGTCAACAGCTGGGCACTGCATCTGTCTGAAAATGAGTATTTGAAACCATAATGAAAATCCTATATCACCATGGTCCAGACAAGCATTTCAAATGTTAATACCCTAATAAAAATGATAAAATATTTCAAACATAGCAAAGAATGGATCCCTCATTGGGGACAATGCAAGAGTTTAAAAATTCACCCACTTTTGAGTTATTTGAGCTAAAAAAAAATTAGAGCCAGATTTATTTTACACTGAGATAAGGTCCCCCACTCCACTGATCTTCTTACCACTTGGAAATGGCCAAAGTTATTTCAGAGTACCTATGTGGGGAACTAAGATTTAATAATGGGCACTTCAAACTAGCAGGCAAAGGTTTAACATGATCCAATGGCTAGAAGTTGAAGCCAGACAAATGCAGACTGGAAATAAGGCATACATTTTTTTTTAAACACTGGGCGTAATTAACCATGGGAACAACTGACCACGAGTGGTGGTGGATTCTCCATCCCTGACAGTTTTTAAAAATCAAGATTGGATTTTTTTTTATTTGAAAGCTCTGCTCTGGGAATTGTTGTGGGGAATTTCTGTGGCCTGTGTTATACAAGGGCTCAGACTAGATGATCTCAGTGGTCCATTCTGGCCTTGGAATCTATAAATATATGAAAAACTTTCCCAGAAAAAAGGAAAGGTCCCCTCTGGGCAGAGGAATTGTTTATTAACAACAAAGGGGTTGTAATAGGAAGCTGTTATTTCTACCTATCTACCTAAATGTTCCCTACACCACCCAGCAGCCTAGTATGTAAGGTCCATGCAGCATTGTAATGTGCTCCCACAAACTGCAATGTAACAAAGTGGTAAGTGACATGATAATACCAAGCTCCATACACCGAAACATTCATATACCACGATGTTTCATCTGATCTCTATTGCATAAAGAGCCCATGGGATCTTCTTATAAATCAGCAACCAAACTGTTCCAGTGTCATAAACAGAATATTTGAATATAAATCATATTAGATGCAGATACATTTACTCCCGTGCAGGTATTTTCTTTCATGTTTATATAACACTGACAAACTCCAGTCATTGGAAGGCAGGATTGAACCTAGGGCCGTGGGAGTTTAGTGCATGAGCCTCTACTACATGAGCTAAAAGCCAGCTAGCTGTTAGCTAAGGCTGTAGAGCAGACTCATTTTATAGCTCTCTCTTAAGTGGTCTTGGTGCCACTAGAGGGGACAGAACAGCACACCCAGTAGGTGTGTGGGTTACACTTAATTCTCTAGGCAGTGGGAAATAGCTGGGATGGGGGAAGGGGAGGATGCAGTGGCTCTGGAGATTGCTGTGGAGATTGGAGGGGCTAAGAAGGGACATGAAAGCCACAACAAAAATAAGAAATCAATATATAACAAATGGAAAAAAGGAGATTGATGGCACTAGATTATGAAGGAGTGACGGTGGGTGACTCCATAGTTAAGGTTGAGCAAAGCTTTCTGTTCAACAGTCAACTTTTCAAAGTGCTCTAAAATCTGCATGGAGACTCAGATTGTCTTGAAAATTGCTGTGTCTTATCAGGGCCTAAAGTAGGGTTAGCCACGAAGAGTTTGGGTCATTTGGGCAAGAGGTTCATGAGATACACAGACCAGAATAAAAGAGCTGTCGGTAAACTCTTCCTGTTCTTACAACAGATTTTTGTACACCTTTGGCTCAAATCATGCACAGATCTGCCCCCAGACTGAGATTAGCTGGTCAGATTTTATCACCACATCACAACCGGCTCCTCTGAAGAAGGCCTGGGACATGTAAGGAATAGACTGAATTTTCTTGAGTCCTGGAGGTGTCAAGACACTGGGGTGTAACTGTCTTGGCAGCAGCGCTGCTGACAAAGATCTGGTAGTTGTGGTGGATCACAACCTCATCCTGAGTCAGCAATGTGATCCGGTTGCAAAAAAAGCAAATGCAATTTGGGGTTTCAATAACAGAGGCATGGCATGCAAGTCAAGGGAGGTGATAGTACTGCTCTACTCGGCACTGGCTAGGCCTCAGCTGGAGTACTGTGTCCAATTTTGGTCACCAATATATAGAAAGAATGTGGAGAAACTGGAAAGGATCCAGAGTACAGTTGCCAACTTTCACGCGGTAAATAAGCACTCCAACTTTCACAATAAGCCAAACATCAAGCTAATCCCATTTCAAAACAAGGCCAAAACAAGCCAATCATTAAGAACCCCAACACTCTATGTGACTAGATCCCCCTGGCGTGCAGTCTGGGACTGTGGTGGGCCCACTGTGCACCTCTGACTTTCTCCCCCTCTTGCCCATGCTTGCTGGGAGCCGATCAAAAAAAAAGAAGCAACAAGCTACAAGCTACAAGCCAAACAAGCAACAAGCCACAAGCCAAAAACTAGCCAACAAGCAACTCACAAGCCAATTATGCCAAAAACAAGCCCAATTTCTGCATTTTTTTCCCCAAGGGTTTGGCATGTCTGATCCAAAGGCGAGTGACAAAGACAATCAAAGGAATGGAATGCAAACCATATGAGCAAGGCTGAAGGAACAGGGTATGTTTATTTTGGAAAAGAGCAGATTAAGGGGGACATGATAGCAATCTTCAAATACTTCAAGTTATTTCTTGACTTTAGCAAAGCTTTTGATACAGTCTCCCACAGTGTTCTTGCCAGCAAGTTAAAGAAGTATGGGCTGGATGAATGGACGGTAAGGTGGATAGAAAACTGGCTGGATGGTCGCGCTCAACGGGTAGTGATCAATCGCTTCATCATCTAGTTGGCAGCCGGTATCAAGTGGAGTGCCCCAAGGGTCGGTGCTGGGGCCGGTTTTGTTCAATATCTTCATCAGCGATCTGGAGGATGGTGTGGACTGCACCCTTAGCAAGTTTGCAGATGACACTAAACTGGGAAGAGTGGTTGATACGCTGGAGGGTAGGGATAGGATACAGAGGGACCTAGACAAATTAGAGGATTGGGCCAAAAGAAATCTGATGAGGTTCAACAAGGACAAGTGCAGAGTCCTGCACTTAGGATGGAAGAATCCCATGCACTGCTATAGACTAGGGACCGAATGGCTGGGCAGCAGTTCTGCAGAAAAGGACCTAGGGGTTACAGTGGACGAAAAGCTGAATATGAGTCAACAGTGTGCCCTTGTTGCCAAGAAGGCTAACGGCATTTTGGGCTGTATAAGTAGGGGCATTTCCAGCAGAAGAGGGACGTGATTATTCCCCTCTATTCGGCACTGGTGAGGCCTCATTTGGAGTACTGTGTCCAGTTTTGGGCCCCACACTACAAGGAGGATGTGGATAAATTGGAAAGAGTCCAGCGGAGAGCAACAAAAATGACTAGGGGGCTGGAGCACATGACTTATGAGGAGAGGCTGAGGGAACTGGGATTGTTTAGCCTGCAGAAGAGAAGAATGAGGGGGGATTTGATAGCTGCTTTCAACTACCTGAAAGGGGTTTCCAAAGAGGATGGATCTAGACTGTTCTCAGTGGTAGAAGATGACAGAACAAGGAGTAATGGTCTCAAGTTGTAAAGGGGGAGGTTTAGGTTGGATATTAGGAAAAACTTTTTCACTAGTATGGTGGTGAAGCACTGGAATGGGTTACCTAGGGAGGTGGTGGAATCTCCTTCCTTAGAGATTTTTAAGGTCATGCTTAACAAAGCCCTGGCTAGGATGATCTAGTTGGGGTTGGTCCTGCTTTGAGCAGGGGGTTGGACTAGATGACCTCCTGAGGTCCCTTCCAACCCTGAGATTCTGTGATTCTATGATTCTACTTGAAAAGCTGCCATAAAAAAGATGGAGAAAAGTTGCTGTCTCTTGCCACTGAGGGCGGGACAAGAGGCAATGGGTTCAATCTACAGCACCGCAGATTTAGATTAAATCTCATGAAAACCTTCCTAATGGTAAGAACAGAAGGACAATGGAACAGACTGCCTTGGGAGGTTGTGGAAGCTCCTTCACTTGAGGTTTTCAAAAGGAGGCTGGAGCCATCTGTCTTGGATGGTTTAGACACAACAAATCCTGCATCTTGGCAGGGGGTTAGACTAGGTTACCCCTGCAGTCCCTTCTAAGCCTATGGTTCTATAATATATAGAATTTTGTAAGGGATTTGAATTAGCACAACATTCTAATTAAAATGGCACTGTACAATATAAAAAAAGCACATATTAAATGGATTAAGAACTGGGTAACTGAAAGATCTCATATAGTAGTTGTCAGTGGGGAATCGTTATCATCACCAAGTGGGGTTCTGAGCGGTTTTAGAGGGGTTCTGCAGAGCTTGGTACTAGATCCAATGCTCTTCAGTATTTATATCAAGTATTTAAGTAAATATAAAATCACTGGTGATAAAATTTAAGGATGACACTAAGACTGGCAGAGTGGTCAACAATGATGAGGACAGGACAGTCATACAGAGTGATCTGGATAGTTTGGTAACCCGAGTCCATGCAAACAGAATTCATTTTAATATAGCCAAATATAAAGTTAGGAACAAGGGATGCGGGCCGTGCCTGCAGAATGCAGAATTTAGAACTAGAGGTAACAGTGGACTAGCAATTTCAACGTGAGTTCCCAGTGTGATGCTGGGACAAAAAGGAACTAATTTGAGCCCTTGGATGTATAAACATGGGAGTAGCGAGTAGGAAAAGGGAGATAATTTACCTCTGTCTATGGCATTGGTGAGTCATACTGGATACAGTGTCCAGTTCTGATGTCCACTTTTTTAAAATAATGCTAAAAAAATTGGAGAGGGTGCAGACACGAGCTACACAAATTATTTGAGGGCTAGAGAAAATGCCCTAGAGTGAGAGACTGAAAGAGCTCTATCTGTTCAGCTTATCAAAAAGAAGATTGAGCAGTGGCTTGATTACAGTGTATAAGTGAATTCAAGGGGAGAAAATGCAGGGGACTAAAGTGCTCTTTTATCTAGTGGAGAAAGGCAGGACATGAGTCAATAGCTGGAAGCTGAAGACAGACAAATTCAGATTAGAAATAAGGCAACATTAGAAATAAGGCAACATTTAACAATTAGGGTGATTAACCATAGGAACAAACTCCCCAGGGAAGTGATAAATTCTCCATCCCTTGAGGTCTTCAAGTTCAGACTGGAAGCCTTCCTGGAAGATGCTTTAGCCATACACAAGTTATTGGGCTCAATACAGGGTGCCTGAGTGGAATTCTGTGGAGTCTGATACACAGACAGTCAGATTAAATGATCTCATGGTCCCTCCTGAATTTCAAGTCTATTCATTAATGCTTTGAATCATAGTTTCTGGTGTGTGGGGTGAAGCAAACTTCTTCATTTGCAATGAGGGGACCGTCTGAGCTTTCCAAGTCCTCTCAAACTAGCCCAGAATGTTCTCACTCTCAGCAAAACTGGCAACACATTTTCCTGCTGTGGGACCGTTATAGCATCCCCTCCTGACACTGATGTTGCCATAGCTGCAGGCAGAAACCATCAGTCACTGAGAAAAAACACCATTTTGGTAAAAAAATACATTACAATTTTCTGCTAGTTGCAATTTCACAAAATTTGCCATGTTTCTCAGGTGCTAGAATTTCAGCTTCTTTGGCTGTTGAAAGCTGCGAAACGGTGGGAATCCCCTTCCACAGATCTGTTGCAATACAGTCTGGATTGCTTCCCTGACTGTTGCTGTGGTTTGTGGGGGGATCATCACATGAGAAACTGGGTTGTGACTCCAGCCAGATTAGGATCCAGGGCCAAGGCAGCAAGGATCCATCTGGGTCTGTCCCTGCAGATCATGGCGTGGGAGGGCCCGGCGGTTCTGATTTCCATCCTTAAGCTGAAGCCTCCTGGATAAATTCCTCGTGTGGGCTTCTGTTAAATTAGCATGAGGCGCCAAACAGTTTGGTTTTCAGCCCCATTCTTTCTTATCAGCACAGAGCAGTTTTTTGTCTGTTTTCTAGGGTAGTGTCCCCTGGCTCAGGAGGTGCCGTATCCCAGTGAGTGATTCGACCAAGTGAAGGCTGAATTTTCATCTGAAAGGAGGATTTGAAAAGCGCATCCATCTCCAGGATCCAGCAGGCCCTTTTGTATTGCGGAGGTACTCAAAGGCACCCGGCAGTTCCAGGGCCCACATCGGCCCCAGCTCTGATACTCTAACTCGGGGGCTCACAAGAGGGACGCATGCCAAAGCTGCAGATAAACACCCTGTCCAGCTCTGCTGATTGCTGTGCAGCATTATTGCTGCTTTTAGAGACATCACAAAGGATGCTGCTTTCATTGTGAACCAGGCACTGCAGCGGAATTGTCTTTCTTCACCCAGAGCCATGAATGCATGAACCTGACCTGCATCTCTGGAAGCTGCCTGTTAGCCACTCCCCTCTTGCTCTTGGACAGAGGAGGGCAGCAAAAGGCTCCTTTTGGAGAGAAGAGAGAGGGAGAGTGTGCTCTCCGTTTGCAGATGCTGTGCTGGTTGCTGTTATAAATCTAAGCCAGAATCAATTTCTACTCCTCTGACAGGAAGGGAGATATAGGGCTCACACACGGCAACCAGAATGAAAGGTATTTGGAATAGCGCCTTGGAGCCTGGTCTGCTTACAGGGAAAATTCTTAGATCCTTACAAGCTGCTGGATCTTTTAACAAATGATCTGTAGCGGATATTCGACCTTTCGGTATCAAAGGAAGAGAGGAAGCAGTTGTACCAGGGGAAGGAGCCTGAATGGATATTGCCTGCTTTCCACTAGATACCTCCCTGCTTGACCAATCCTGTCTTGTCCTCTCTCCCCCTGTTCTCCTTCCCAGTTCACTGGCCTCCCGTTGACTGAGCTGCCTACTTCCCTGCTGCTGAGAACAGGAAGGAAGCTCCACTCCAGGACATGGTTGATGCTAATTTGTGAAGCAGCCAGCAGGGGTCACTTGTTTCCCTCTGGGTTCTGATCTCCTTACAGATCTGTTCATTGTTATTCTTATTCAGAGCCATCAATGTGCGCCATGCTACTCCAGACAGAGGCAGACAGTCCTTGCCCCAAAAAACATAGTCTAAAAGAGCTTGTGGATCTCCAAGCCTGATGATGGCAATTCACTGGCATTGGCTGGACTTAAAAGGACACGGTCGATTTGAAATCTAGTCAAAACACAGCAAAAAAAATGAAAAATCGTTAGAGAGCAAGGCCCTGCCCCCAAAATTCCCCAGTCAACGCTTGTCATTTTACACACACGTTTTCCTGGCATTAAAAAGGGGGTTCTCTCCCTTCCATGTTGCTGTATGAAAGGCCCACTAAACCTTGGGAAACTGACAGAGCAAACAGTGGTAAGTGTGAAACTGGGGACGTCCAGAGTGTGGCCACAAGCTCAGAGCGACAAACTGAGGCTTGTGTTGTGTGATCCTCCCTCCTGCTGGTGAACACTTACCGACTAGCTCTGCTGATCTCAAGGCAACTATGCAGGTAAGCTCTCAGACGTGTGGGGAGGGATAGCTCAGTGGTTTGAGCATTGGCTTGCTAAACCCAGAATTGGAAGTTCAATCCTTGAGGGGGCTATTTAGAGATCTAGGCCAAAAATCGGTATGGGGAGGAGGTGACCAGCCCTCTGTGAAAAGGAAGTAGTTCGGGACTATTTAGAAAAGCTGGACGAACACAAGTCCATGGGGCCGGATGCACTGCATCCGAGGGTGCTAAAGGAGTTGGCCGATGTGATTGCAGAGCCATTGGCCATTATCTTTGACAAATCATGGCAATCGGGGGAGGTCCCGGATGACTGGAAAAAAGCTAATGTAGTGCCCATCTTTAAAAAAGGGAAGAAGGAAGATCCGGGGAACTACAGGCCAGTCAGTCTCACCTCAGTCCCTGGAAAAATCATGGAACAGGTCCTCAAGGAATCAATTCTGAACCACTTAAAGGAGGGGAAAGTGATCAGGAACAGTCAGCATGGATTCACCAAAGGCAAGTCATGCCTGACTAACCTAATAGCCTTCTATGATGAGATAACTGGCTCTGTGGATGAGGGGAAAGCAGTGGATGTGCTATTTCTTGACTTTAGCAAAGCTTTTGATACAGTCTCCCACAGTATTCTTGCCAGCAAGTTAAAGAAGTATGGGCTGGATGAATGGACGGTAAGGTGGATAGAAAACTGGCTGGATGGTCGTGCTCAACGGGTAGTGATCAATGGCTCCATGTCTAGTTGGCAGCCGGTATCAAGTGGAGTGCCCCAAGGGTCGGTGCTGGGGCCGGTTTTGTTCAATATCTTCATCAACGATCTGGAGGATGGTGTGGACTGCACCCTTAGCAAGTTTGCAGATGACACTAAAGGAGTGGTTGATACACTGGCGGGTAGGGACAGGATACAGAGGGACCTAGACAAATTAGAGGATTGGGCCAAAAGAAATCTGATGAGGTTCAACAAGGACAAGTGCAGAGTCCTGCACTTAGGACGGAAGAATCCCATGCACTGCTACAGACTAGGGACTGAATGGCTGGGCGGCAGTTCTGCAGAAAAGGACCTAGGGGTTACGGTGGACGAAAAGCTGAATATGAGTCAACAGTGTGCCCTTGTTGCCAAGAAGGCTAATGGCATTTTGGGCTGTATAAGTAGGGGCATTTCCAGCAGATCGAGGGACGTGATTATTCCCCTCTATTCGGCACTGGTGAGGCCTCATTTGGAGTACTGTGTCCAGTTTTGGGCCCCACACTACAAGAAGGATGTGGATAAATTGGAAAGAGTCCAACGGAGGGCAACAAAAATGATTAGGGGGCTGGAGCACATGACTTATGAGGAGAGGCTGAGGCAACTGGGATTGTTTAGCCTGCAGAAGAGAGGAGTGAGGGGGGATTTGATAGCTGCTTTCAACTACCTAAAAGGGGGTTCCAAAGAGGATGGATCTAGACTGTTCTCAATGGTAGAAGATGACAGAACAAGGAGTAATGGTCTCAAGTTGCAGAGGGGGAGGTTTAGGTTGGATATTAGGAAAACCTTTTTCACTAGTAGGGTGGTGAAGCAGTGGAATGGGTTACCTAGGGAGGTGGTGGAATCTCCTTCCTTAGAGGTTTTTAAGGTCAGGCTTGACAAAGCCCTGGCTGGGATGATCTAGTTGGGGTTGGTCCTGCTTTGAGCAGGGGGTTGGACTAGATGACCTTCTGAGGTCCCTTCCAACCCTGAGATTCTATGATTCTATGATTCATTCTATTCTATGAAAAAAGAAAAAAAATCTGTTAGGGGACAGTACTAGTGAAGGCAGGGGACTGGACTTGATGACCTTTCAAGGTCCTTCCAGTTCTAGGAGATTGGCATATCTCCATTTAAAAAAAAAAACATGCATAAGGGACTGCAATAGAACAGACTAGTTCAGTTCTAGGCATCTGAAATATTCCTTTTGGCAACAGTAGGCACAACTTTGTTATGTTGTAGGCTCTACTTTCATACTTAACACCACATTAAACAGTTACTGTCACTCACTGTACATCTCATGTGACATCATCACTTATGACACTGGTGTTGCTCTAGCCAGACCTCAATTCCACAGAGGAGGCCAGTCTTGCTGCCCAGCTTGGCAGAGCTGATGTGTGCAAGGGGGTTGTTGTCTATGTATACTGTGACAGGTAGCTGCCAGGCAGCCCTGAAAGTTTGCTGTGATTGGCCAGACCAGTAATTGTAGTTTGAAGGAGCTGTAATACTCTGTTCAGGATGTCTCACTCAATCCCCAGCTGGCACATGCGATCACCTTCTCATGCCTGTCCTGTTCGAGTACAGGCCCCTGCTTCATAGAACATCAGAGTTAGAAAGGACCTTAGGAGGTCATCTAGTTCAACCCCTTGCTCAAAGCAGGACCAATCCCCAATTTTGACCCCAGATGCCTAAATGGCCCCCTCAAGGATTGAACTCACAACCCTAGGTTTAGCAGGCCAATGCTCAAACCACTGAGCTATCCCTCCCCCCAAGGGTTACTGGCATCTGTATACAGTTTGAATGGGAGGGTGTAGTGCAGGTAGACCAGTATCAGTGTCTTCACCACGGTAGACTTCAAGCATTCAGAGGCCATCCGGCAGCCTGCATCTCAGTTCAGAGGACCCTGGGTAGAGCCCTGCCCTTGGAGAGCCCTCATCACAGGGCATTTAGGCATCTCACTAGCTTAGAAAAGTCTTTTATGAAACGCCCATAGTATCCAACAAACCCCAGGTACCTCCAGCCATCCTGTACCATTGTGGGCTTCGGCCAAGTCTCAACAACCTGCCTTTTCTCCAGCTCAGGGGATACCCTCTTTGCTGTCAAACTATGGCCAGCAAACACCAATTTCTCCTTCAGCAAGTGGCTCTTCAGGGATTTGCTCTTCATTCCATTTTGGGTTAGTTGGGAGAACACCGCATCCTGGTGTTTCAGGTGTTCCCTGTAGGTCTTTCAGTAGACAGTCATGTCATCTAGGCACAGAAGGAACGTCTCAAAATTCTCACTGCCCAGATTATGCTTGACCAGCCCCTGGAACATCCCTGGAGCATTGCAAACGCTAAACAGCATGCGTGTGCATTCACAGAGTCCCATGGGTGCGATGAAGCCTGTTTTTCCTCTTGCTCCAGTGCCTTCAGGATCTAGGTGGGTCACACATATGAAGTCAGCCAGGTGCTTGGAGAAGATGGCAGAGTGTTTCTGAACCAGCTGGGTCAGACATTCCCTCAGTGCTGTGGTAATCTGCACAGTGCTCGTGTCTATTTCCTGCAGCCAGGCCTCTGCCAAGTCTTCGCTAATGCTGCTCTGCAGGGCATTGCAGGCACTCCCAGCATCTAGTCTCTCTCCAGGGATCACCACATCTTTCCAGGCAAGGCAGAGGATCCATGCAATGATCTGATTGCAGTCCAACCTTATGGGCCGAGGGGTGTGGTACACGGCTCTCACAGGTAGCACCACTTTCCTGACAGTGACCAAGCTGTGGGCCACCATGACTGGGTTTCCATGAGTATCAGGGTATGACTCCATCTGGGAGATATAATCCTTGCCCCTTATGCCAGTCTTTGTCTTACACAGGAGGATGGTCTCAGTGTTCGGTCCTATTCACAGAGGGTGGGTGTCCCAGATCTTAGCCTGGCCCATCTTGCCCTAGACTCGTAGGTTTTAGAATCATAGGACTGGAAGGGACCTTAAGAGGTCATCTATTCCAGTCCCCTGCACTCATGGCAGGATGAAGTATTAGCTAGACCATTCCTGATAGGTGTTTGTCTAACATGCTCTTAAAACCCCCCAATGATGGAGATTCCACAACCTCCCTAGGCGATTTATTCCAGTGTTTAACCACCCTGACAGTTAGGAACTTTTTCCTAATGTCCAACCTAAACCTCCCTTGCTGCAGTTTAAGCCCATTGCTTCTTGTCCTATCCTCAGAGGTTAAGAAAAACAATTTTTCTCCCTCCTCCTTGTAACAACCGTTTATGTACTTGAAAACTGTTATCATGTCCCGTCTCAGTCTTCTCTTTTCCAGACTAAACAAACCCATTTTTTTCAATCTTCCCTCATAAGTCATGTTTTCTAGACCTTTAATCATTTTTGTCACTCTTCTCTGGACTCTCTCCAATTTGTCCATATCCTTCCTGAAATGTGGTGCCCAAAACTGGACACAATACGCCAGTTGAGGCCTAATCAGCACAGAGTAGAGCAGATTTATTTCTTGTGTCTTGCTTATAACACTCCTGCTAATACATCCCAGAATGATGTTCGCCTTTTTTGCAACAATGTTACACTGTTGACTCATATTTCACTTGTGGTCCATGACCCCCAGATCCCTTTCCGCAGTACTCCTTCCTAGGCAGTCATTTCCCATTTTGTATGTGTGTAACTGATTGTTCCTTCCTAAGTGAAGTACTTTGTATTTGTCCTTATTGAATTTCATCCTATTTACTTCAGACCATTTCTCCAGTTTGTCCAGATCATTTTGAATTTTAATCCTATCCTCCAAAGCACTTGCAACCCCTCCCAGCTTGGTATTGTCTGCAAACTTTATAAGTGTACTCTGTATGCCATTATCTACATCATTGATGAAGATATTGAACAGAACCATTGACCCAGAACTGATCCCTTGCAGGACCCCACTTGTTATGTCCTTCCAGCATGACTCTGAACCAGTCAGTTCAGGAGGGATTGTCATAGAATCATAGAATCTCAGGGTTGGAAGGGACCTCAGGAGGTCATCTAGTCCAACCCCCTGCTCAAAGCAGGACCAACCCCAACTAGATCATCCCAGCCAGGGCTTTGTCAAGCCTGACCTTAAAAACCTCTAAGGAAGGAGGTCGAGTCAGAAGGGACCTTCGTGATCATCTAGTCTGACCTCCTGCACATTGCAGGCCACAGAACCTCACCTACCCACTCCTGTGGTAAACTCCTAACCTTGGCTGAGTTACTGAAATCCTCAAATCATGATTTAAAGATTTCAAGTTACAGAGAATTTACCATTTACACTAGTTTAAACCTGCAGATGACCTGTGCCCCATGCTGCAGAGGAAGGTGAAACCCCTGCAGGGTCTATGCCAATTGGACCTGGCAGTAAATTCCATCCAGACTCCAGATATGGCAATCAGTTATACCCTGAGCATGTGGGAAACACCATCCAGCCAGACATCTGGGAAACAATTCTCTGTAGTAACTCAGAGGCCTCCCCATCTAGTGCCCCATCTCCAGTTATCAGGGATTTTTGCTACTAACAGTCATTGATGGGTCATATGCCATTGTAGGCAGTCCCATCATACCATCCCCTCCATAAACTTATCAAGCTCAGTCTTGAAGCCAGTTAGGTTTTTTGCTCCCACTGCTCCTCTTGGAAAGCTGCTCCAGAACTTCATTTCTCTGATGGTTAGAACGCTTCCCTAATTTCGAGCCTAAACTTGTTGATGGCCAGATTATCTCAGTTTGTTCTTGTGTCCACATCGGTGCTTAACTTAAATAACTCCTCTCCCTCCCACGTATTTATCCCTCTGATGAGTTTATAGCGAGCAATCATATCTCCCCTCAGCCTCCATTTTGTTAGGCTAAACAATCCAAGCTCTTTCAGTCTCCTCTCAGAAGCAGGGCCGGCTCCAGGCACCAGCTTTCCAAGCTGGTGCTTGGGGCGGCATCGAGAATGGGGCAGCAGTCCGAGTCCCGCGGCGGCAATTCGGTGGCAGGTCCGCTCTTCCCGCCGCCGAATTGCCGCCGCGGGACTCGGACTGCCGCCCCATTGTCGCTTGCCACAGTGGTAATGGGGTGGCAGGTCCGCCGCTCTTCCCTTGCCGCTGCGGACTGGGACTGCCTGCGTCGGGGGCGGGGCCCTGCCCCCGACGCAAGCAGACGTAGCGGGGCCCTGCACCCGACGCAAGCAGACGTAGTGGGGCCCCGCCTCCGACACAAGCAGACGTCGGGGGCGGGGCCGCTGCAACTGCTTGGGGCGGCAAAATTGTGAGAGCCGCCCCTGCTCAGAAGGTGGGTTTTCCATTCCTCAGATCATCCTAGTAGCCCATCTCTGCACCTGTTCCAGTTTCCATTCATCTTTCTTACACATGGGAGATCAGAATTGCACACAATATTCCAGATGAGGTCTCATTAGTGCCTAGGTTCATGTACTAACACTTTTCTGTCTCTACTGGAAATACCTTGTCTGATGCACCCTAGGACTGCATTAGCCTTTTTCACAGCTGCTTCACATTAGCGGCTCATAGTCAACCTGTGATCAACCAATACACCCAGATCTTTCTCCTCTTTGGTCACTTCCAATTTATAATTCCCCAGCATATAGCAAAATTTCTTGTTGTTAGTCCCTAAATGCATGATCTTGCACCTTTGCCATGCGTATCGGCAAAGTGATTCCGTATTTGCCATGCGTATCGGCAAACACTTCCGTATTTGTCTAATGGCATCTTCCACACTCTCTTCCCTGAGGGTGTAGCTGAGGTTTGTGAGCCTGCAGTGCTTCCAGCAGTGCTGGAGGAGGTTCATGCCTAGAACAACACGGGCAGGGCACGGTTATCAATATCCCTTACAATGATCCCCGGTTGGCAAAGTATCTTCGAGCCCATCTGTACATCAGCAAGCACTTACCGTGTATAAGGGATGCTGATCTTGTTCCCAGCAGCTAGCTGGATCGAGTTGGCAACACGTTCCACAGGTTACTGTGCATTGCGTGAAAAAGTACTTCTTTTTAAAAATTTTTAAATCAGCTGCGTATTAATTTCATTGGGTGACCGAGTGCTCATGTTATGTGAAGGGGTAAATAACACTTCCCTATTCATTTTCGCCACACCATTCATGATTTTATAGACCTCAATCAAATCCCTTTTTAGTCATCTCTTTACTAAATTGAGAAGTTTCAGTCTTGTTAATCTCTCCTCATATGGAAGCTGTTCCATCCTCCTAATCAATTTTGTTGTCCCCTCCTTAACTCTTCCAATTCTAATATATCTTTTTTGATATGAGGTAACCAGAACTACAGGCAGTATTCAAGGTGTGGCATTAGGATTATTATCTATCCCTTTCCTTATGGTTCCCAACACTGTTAGCTTTTTTGATTGCCACTGCACACTGGACAGCTGTTTTCAGAGACCAATCCATGATAACTCCAAGATCTCTTTCTTGAGTGACCTCTAATTTAGATCAGCTAATTTACTAATGCTGAATTTCATCTGCCATTTTTGTTGCTCAGTCACCCAGTTTTGGGAGATAGCTCTGTAACTATATTGAGTAATTTTGTATTGTCTGCAAACTTTGCCACCTCACTGTTTACCCCCTTTTTCCAGATCATTTATGATTATGTTGAACAGCACTGGTCCCATTACAGACCCCTGGGGGAGACCACTATTTACCCCTCTCCATTCTGAAAACTGACCATTTATTCCTACCCTTTGTTTCCTGTCTTGTAATCAATTACTGATCCAGGAGAGGACCTTCCCTCTTATCCCATGACTGATTACTTTGCTTAAGAGCCTTTGGTGAGAGACTTTACCAAGGTTTCTGAAAGTCCAAGTACACTATATCCACTGGATCACAATTTTCAATGTTTGTTGACCCCCTAAAAAAATTCTAATAGATTGGTGAGTCATAATTTCCCTTTACGAAAGCCATATTGACTCTTTCCCAACAAATCATGTTCATCTACGTGTCTGATAATTCTGTTCTTCACTATAGTTTCAACCAATTTGCCTGCTCCTTAAGTTGGGCTTACTGGCCTGTAATTGATAGGATTGTCTCTGTAGCCTTTAAAAAAAATGGGTGTTATATTAGCTATGCTCCAGTCCTTTGGTACAGAGGCTGATATAAACAATAGGTTACATACTATAGTTAGTAGTTCTGCAATTTCATATTTGTGTTCCTTCAGAACTCTGGAGTGGATACCATGTGGCCCTAGTAACTTATTACTGTTTAATTTATTAATTTGTTCCAAAACCTCCTCTACTGACACCTCAAACTGCAACAGTCCCTAAAATGTGTCAGCTAAAAAAATGGCTCAGATGTGGGAATCTCCTTCACATCCACCGCATTGAAGACTGATGCAGAGAATTCACGTGACTTCTCCGTTATGGTGTCCTCTTCCTTGAATGCTCCTTTAGGACGTCGATCATCCAGTGGCCCCACTCATTGTTTGGCAGGCTTCCTACTTCTGATGTACTTAAAAATGGCTGTTAGTTTTTGTGTCTTTTGCTAGTTGCTCTTCAGATTCTTTTTTGACCTGCCTAATTATACTTTTCCACTTGACTTGCCAGAGTTAGGCTCCTTTCTGTTTTCCTCAATAGTATCGGACTATCAATTTTTAAAGGATGCTTTTTTGCCTCTAATCACCACTTTTACTCTGTTCTTTAGCCATGGCAGAATTTTTTGGGTCCTTTTACTATTAATTTAATTTGGGGTATACAGGTAATTTGAGCCTCTATTATAGGATTTTTAAATTTCCATGCAGCTTTCTGGCATTTCACTCTTGTGCGTGCTCCTTTTAATTTCCCTTTAACTAGATTCCTCATTTTTGTGTAGTTCCCTTTCTTGAAGTTATATGCTACTGTGATGGGCTTCCTTGCCCCCCCCCCCCGGATGTTAAATTTAATTACATAATGGTTGCTATTATCAAGCGGTTCAGCTATATTCACATCTTGGACCTGATCCTGTGCTGCACTTAGAACTAAATCAAGACTTGCCTCTCCCCTGTGGGTTCCAGAACTAGCCGTTCCAAGAAACAGTTATTAATGGCGTCAAGAAATTTTATCTCTGCATCCCATCCTAAGGTGACGTGCACCCAGTCAATATGGGAAGAGTTGAAATCCCCCATTATTATCATTGAGTTTTCCATTTGTATAACTTCTCTAATCTCCCTGTCCAGGTGGTCAATAATATATTCCTACTCCTATACTCTTATTATGCTCTACAGCCAAAATGCTTCTGAAATAAATGTAGTCAAACTTTACTAATTCTAGGTCACTGAGAACGAAAATGATGCTTAAAATTGTTGATTGGCTCTAGTTTTCAAGACATGCTATTGGGTCAGTATATACGACCCTTGACTTGGGAATGGTGGAGGATAAGTGAGTTATAAAGGGAAGGGATCTCAATTTAAACCAGAAATGACTAAAATACATCTTTGACTGGATCTATGAATAAATCTATGACTGGGTTTGGACAGTACTTGCTTTTTAGGCAAAACAATGAATGAGGCAATCTGAAGCTGGTATTGCATCATACATGATATGAATTGCATCATGTTATTCCTAGAAGTCATGGATGATGCAATCATAACGAAGCTTACATCACTCTGCTGAACAAATTGCCCTATATCAGCTCTAGAAATCATACAGTGTCGTGCTCTCTTATTTGTCAGTGTTTGATTTTGCAAAGGGACACATTTCTGTTTAGCCAAAGTGAGCAGAGATGCTTCGTACTTGTGTGAACAGTGCAGATAACTTCTGCTATGTTTGTGGTGAAGTGACTTTTGCATCACAAAAGCGCAGTATAACCACTATGGTTAAGAAAGCCTATCACCTTTCTTTTGGCTGCAAAATTGGAGATCAGGACAAGAGGTGGGCCCACACATATGCTGCAACACTTGTGCAACAAATCTTCGCCAGTGGTTGAACAGGAAAAGGAAATCTATGCCCTTTGCAGTGCCAATGATTTGGAGAGAGCCAACAGATCATACCAGCAATTGTTACTTCTGCATGGTGCCTCCAGTTGGGAAAGGTGTGTCAAAGAAGAAAAAGTGGACTGTGCATTATCCAAACATTCCATCAGCTATACGCCCAGTACCCCACGGAGAAGGACTGCCAGTTCCTGATGCACCAGAATCATTCTCACTTGAGGCAGACGAGGAAGAGGAAGAGGATGAAACTTCTGGTCCTGAACCATCAGTGTCACAGGACCCACATTTTCTCCCATCCTCCTCCTCTGAACCACACCTCATAACACAAGGTGAACTGAATGACCTTGTCAGGGATTTGGAACTACCCAAGAGTAAGGCAGAGCTTTTGGGCTCCAGACTACAGCAGTGGAATCTCCTGGCAGGTGATGGTAGGGTTTCCATGTTCCGTGACCGTCAAAAGGATCTTGTCCCATTCTTCTTCATGGAAGGTGATCTTGTAGCCTGCAACAACATCGATGGTGTGATGTCAGCCCTCAACATCGTTCACGATCCAGATGAGTGGAGACTGTTCATTGATTCATCGAAGACGAGTCTTAAAGCTGTTTTACTGCATAATGGCAATGTTTTGCCATCAATTCCAGTTGGTCATGCAGTCCATATGAAGGAAACCTATGACAACATGAAACAACTTTTGAGGTGCATAAACTATGACCAACATCAGTGGCAGCTTTGTGGCGATTTGAAGGTCGTTGCTCTCTTGCTTGGTCTGCAGACTGAATACACAAAGTACTGCTGTTTTCTCTGCGAATGGGATAGTCGTGCAAGAGATTCCCACTACATCAAGAAAGATTGGCCACTCCAACAGTCATTGGAGCCTGGGAGGAAAAGTGTTCAGCATCCACCACTTGTTGAATCAAGGAAGATTTTGTTACCACCCTTACACATCAAGCTGGGTCTGATGAAGAACTTTGTCAAGGCCATTGACAAAACACAAGCAGCTTTCAAGTACCTCCATGGAAAATTTCCAAGGTTAAGTGAAGCTAAGATAAAGGAAGGTGTCTTTGTTGGTCCTCAGATTTGTGAACTTCTTTGAGATGATGCATTTGACCATGCACTGCGTGGCAAGGAAAAAAAGGCCTGGAAAGCCTTCCAGTTAGTGGCAATAAATTTTCTCGGAAACAACAAGGCAGACAACTACAGGTTGTTGGTGGAAAACCTCCTCAAGGCATACAAAAGCCTTGGTTGTAACATGTCAGTAAAGATACATTTTTTGCACTCTCATCTAGATTTTTTTCCACCAAACTGCGGAGCAGTGAGCGACGAGCACGGCGAGCGATTTCACCAGGACATTGCAACAATGGAGAAACGCTATCAGGGCAAACGGAGCCCATTAATGCTTGCAGACTATTGCTGGACAGTGACAAGAGATGCTCCATTTAATGAATACAAGAGACAAGCCTAGAAGCACCGAGTAGACACTGAATAGGACTAAACTATGTACATAATAGTTTTTTGCCTTTTGTTTCATAATAAATTTTATTTATATAACCCCTTTGCTGGTTTTTAAAGTGTTACATAAACAGGACAGGTGAAATAGTATCATGTAAAGCAACCATAAACACATGAAAAGACCTAGGTTTACAATTTATGATTAAAACTCTACTATCTACACAATATACATAGACATAAAATGTAAAAACTTAAATATCTTAGAAACAGTAGCCAATCAGTTGTTTTAATTGTCATATTTGAATTCAGCACATCAAAATACATACTAAATAGCACATTTTATCTCTGAAGCAGACGACTTCTCAAAAATTGTAGACCAGTGTTATTCAAGCATGGAATTTCTATCCATAGAGATTCTGTGGTACACTTTGGCTCATTTAAGATTTTTATTATATTTGACTATGCTTTCTTTCACATATAGTGCAACTCCCCTGACCAGCACAACCTACTCTGTCAATCCTATATATTTTATACCCTGGTATTACTGTGTTCCATTGATTATCATCATTCCACCTAGTTTTTGTGATGCCTGTTATATCAATATCCTCATTTAACACCAGGCACTCAAGTTCACCCATACTATTTAGACTTCTAGCATTCATACACAAGCACTTATAAAATTTTTCAAAATTTAGTTGTCTGCCTTCATGTGATGTAATTGAATGCAGGGTCAGCTCCAGGCACCAGTTTTCCAAGCTTGGGGCGGCAATGAGAACGGGGCAGCAGTCCGAGTCCCGCGGCGGCAATTCAGCGGCAGGTCCGCTGCTCTTCCTGCTGCCGAATTGCCACCGCGGGACTCGGACTGCCACCCCATTCTCGCCCGCCGCAGCAGCCTGCCGCTGAATTGCTGCTGTGGCGGGCGAGAATGGGGCGGCAGTCTGAGTTCCGCAGCGGCAATTCGGCGGTGGGAAGAGCGGCGGACCTGCCGCCGAATTGCTGCCATGGCGGTGACTGCTTGAGGTGGCAAAATTGTTAGAGCCGCCCCTGATTGAATGGGAATCTTTTTCATTTGACTGTTTCTCTTCAGTTCCTTCCTGTGCTTTATCAACATCTAGCCTCTCCTCTTTACTAGGATATAGAGAACCTCAGTTAATAGATTCTCCCCTACAGGATGTCTCTGTCCAAACCACATGCTCCTCTGCAATTATCAGCTTTCTCCCAGCCCTTAGTTTAAAAACTCCTCTATGACTCTTTAAATGTTATGTGTCAGCAATCTGGCTCCATTTTGGTTTAGGTGGAGCCCATCCTTCCTGTATAGGCTTCTCCTTTCCCAAAAGGTTCCCCAGTTCCTAATAAATCTAAAATCCTCCTCCCTACACCCTCTGATCCATGCATTGAGACCCTGCGGTTCTGCCTCTCTACCCGGCCCTGTGTGTGGAACGGGAAGCATTTCAGAGAATGCTACCATGGAGGTCCTGGACTTTAATCTCTTTCAGAGCATCTTAAATTTGGCCTCCAGGACTGCTCTCCTACCTTTCTCTATGTCACTGGTACCTACATGTACCACAACCACTGGCTCCTCCTCAGCACTGCACATAAGTCTGTCTAGATGGCTGGAGAGATCCACAACCTTTGCACCTGGTGGGCAATTCACCATGCAGTTCTCCCAGGCCTCACCAACTGAGCTCTCTGAATTTCTAATGATTGAATCCCATTACTATTCCCTGTCTCTTCCTAATAACTAAGGTTCCCTCCCCCAGCGTGTTAGCCTCAGGGTGAGAAGATACCATGGCATCTGGGAGGAGGATCCCACCCATGAGATTGTTTCTTTCTACTCCAGTTTGATATTCTTCCCTGAGATTTTCATTCTCTTCAACAGCACGATGCTGTCAGCCTAGTTGTGGGACTGCTCTGCTGTGTCCTGGAAATTCTCATCTATATACCTCTCTGTCTCACTTAGCTTCTCCAGTTCAGCCACTCTGGCATCAAGAGCCTGTACCCGGTCTCTGCAGTGAGTGTCTTACATCGAGTGCACGCTGTGATGGTGTCCCCATAGGACTTTATGGGGAGATGCTTATAAATGTATATATGAAGTAACTGGAATATGTTTTATGCTACATGTGCCATGTAACATATCTCTGTAAAAGTTATGATCTACTGAATCTATTCCTCCTGTTTGTATGCATGTATCATTGTTGTAGTTGAAGTTATGAATATTGGTTGTATATTTGCTGGTTTTATACATAGCCTTTGTAAGAGCATGGGATCATGTCTTGAGAAAGGAATGTGCAGGTAAAGAGCCCAATCACGAAACTCTTAAATAGACAAAAGAAGTTGCAGACACCAATCCACATCTGAGCTTGGCCAAGAATGTCACTGGGCTAGTTACTGAATTGTGCATGGACATGTGACTTGCTCATGTGATCCCAAAACTCCAGGGTAACATGATGCTACACAGAGAGTGGGGAGGAGCATCCGTCCAGGGGAGAAAGTCTATTTAAACCCCGGGAAGACCCCTCCATCTTGTCTTCAGCTGGCTAAAGAGAGAGACTCTCCACCCCCCAAGGACACATCTGAAAGAGACTGAACAAAGGACAAAGACAATAGGGGGTGTGAGCGATTGGTGGACCCAGGCTAGGAGGACAATAGCCTGTAAAGGGAAGTTTGCTGGAACTGGTGAGGTTTTTATCTGTGTTCAGTTTGATTAGACATAGACTTGCGTGTTTTATTTTATTTTATTTAGTAATCCACTTTGTTCTGTCTGTTACTACCTGGAATCACTTAAATCCTACTTTCTGTATTTATTAAAATCACTTTTAACTTATTAAGTTACCTGGAGTACGTGTTAGTATCTGGAGGGGGGCAAACAGCTGTGCATATCTTTCTATCTTTGAAATAGAGGGCAAACTATTTATGAGTTTACCCTGTATAAGCTTTATACAGGGTAAAACGGATTCATTCAGGGTTTGAACCCCATTAGGAGTTGGACACCTGGGTGTCAAAGGCAAGAGCACTTCCTGAGCTGCTTCCAGGCAGGCCTACAGCTGTTAGTGGACGTGGTTCAGACCTGGGTCTGGGTTTGCAGCAGATCAGCGGATCTGGCTCAAACCAGACAGGATTCTGGAGTCCCAAGCTGGAAAAGGCAGGGAAGCAGGGGCAGAAGTAGTCTTGGCACACCAGATGACAGCTCCAATGGGGGTTTCCGTGGGACCAACCCGTCACACACGCATACACCACCTGGCCATAAGACAGGTAATCATACATGCTGCATTCATTGCAATCAAGTGGACAGCCCCCACTCGGATTCTGGACTTCTGCCAGCATTCCTTTGACACTTGAATCTTTTTTGTTTTGTTTTGGGGAGGGGTATTTATTGGCCTAAGTTTAGAGAATTTTGGGTGTTTCTGGCTCTCACACTCCCTCGTAAAACTCCCGTTTGCTACACCTGTTCACTAGCTCCTCCAGTCACTTAGGAGCTGGCTTTTTAAGTCCCTGTTCTCCCTGAGTATCTGCTCTCCCCCCACCCCCAACCATTTAACAGATACTAAAGGGATGTGGGATCAAAGGATGACAGGCTAAGATGCTCTCAGCCCAGCCTCACAGGTCACTTGGCTCAGCACACGGCCCCCCAAGCAGACAAAACTATAAACTTCAGGCAAGCAGGCACATGGCAGGCAGCAAGTACAAACAAACTAAAAGACAAACCCATCCCCACCCCCAAAGGTCACGTAGTCGCTCCTCCTTCACCTGGAGAACTCCCTCATAAAACTCCCATTTGTTGGTTGATGCTACGGTTCGCTAGTTTGAAGATGATCTTTTCAAATTGCTCAACAATCCATATTCACAGTGAGATCAGCCTGGGAACCGGGGGAGAGGGATAGCTCGGTGGTTTGAACATTGGCCTGCTAAACCCCGGGTTGTGAGTTCAATCCATGAGGGGGCCATTTAGGGATCTAGGGCAAAAATTGGGGATTGGTCCTGCTTTGAGCAGGGGGTTGGACACTAGATGACCTCCTAAGGTCCCTTCCAACCCTGATATTCTATGATTCCAGTAGAGGGACTGGGCTGGGTTAGTTGTGAAAATTTAGGGTCATTTTTGGTCAAGAGGTTGCAGAGATACCCCCCAACATGATCTGCCTTTAATATTCAAAGTGCACTTGTATCAGAAGACTATGACAATGGCTATGACATACCAAGGGCTGGGGTAGAGTTTGCATTGCGCCTTTGGGGTCATTTGGTCAAGGGGTGCAGCAATTTAGTTCCCCTAAATGACCTGCTTTCAACATTTACTGGTTCTTATAACACTTTTTAACACTGAGCTAGAGCAAACCCCATGGGTATTGTCCAGCGATGCCAGAAGAAGGACACAAGCTACTGGAGGTGGTTTAATTAGGCTGCAACTTTATTCCTAAATGTCTGGGAGCACCCAGCAGATAAAATTGTACAGTGCAGACAATTCCATAATCATTTACATATACCCAGGGGCTGCTGGCAGTTATCCCCTTTACCCACCTTGGTCCCCAGCCAACCTGCTTCTGGCACTTCCCTACCCCCCTCACTCAACTGAGGGTTAATGGGGGGCTATAAAGGAAGCGAATTACTCCCTTCCATACCAGTCATTGAAGCCCTAAACCCCACTGTTTCTGCTCCTTTGAAGAATACCTCCTCTAAGTCCTATTCCAGCCCATTTGATGTGATCACCATTGCTAGAATATAGATATTCAGGCCTGCCTGTAAAGGCCTATCCTTAAAGAACTTAGGTGTACTTTTATCACTTAGCTAGTTATGGGGGTATAAAAACAAAGAATCAAAACCACAGTCCGCCTGTGTATGGGCCTTCTCTCACTAGGATAGTCTGAGGCCTTGTTCTTAGGCTAAGGCCTTTGGTTAAGCAGCAGGGGCAGCCATAAGCTGGGAAGCGAACGGTCACATCCTCACATCCCAAACCAGTCACATTGAAATAAGGTGGTATTGGGCTGTTGGGAATACAATCCTGTCCTGATAGTGCCCATCACCTCCCGATAAAGATGGTTTAAGAAAACTTAATTTGATAGCATTCTGTCTGGCAAGAAATCACTTATGGTTGTGGTTGTGAAACCCTCATTTCTGTATGTTTTATCTTTATGGCCCCCCACTTTTCTATTGTTTATCTGTCTGGTTCTCTAATTGTTTCTGTCTGCTGTATAATTAATTTTGCTAGGTGTAAGTTAATTAGGGTAGTGGGATATAATTGGTTAGAGAATTATGTTACAATATGTTAGGATTGGTTAGATAGATTTCAGTAAAATGATTGGCTAAGGCATAGCTGAGAATATTACTATATAAACTGGGGTCAAACAGGAAGTAAGAAGGGAAATTGGAGACATGCTTGTTAATGGGGGGGAATAGGAACAGGGGTTAGGGAACAGGGAACAGAGACACAGGCAAGGCTCTGCGGCATCAGCGCTGGGAAGGGGAACACGGGGTAAATGCTTTGCAGCGTCAGAGCTGGGAAGGGGACACTGGCTCTGTCGGCATATAGAGATAAGCCCAGTTGGTGTGAAGGGCTTCGGAATATGCTTGCTTGGAAACTAACCTCAATAAACATTGTCTTGTCTGCGCTTCGGACTTCTGGACTTTGCTGCTTGCTGTCTGCGTTACAAGAACCAGGGAAGTGGGAGAGTGAAAGGAAAATCTTCTAACAACCATATCCATTCCCTATGGAGTAACTGCACTGGGTGTCCACCACAAGGAGGTGTCAGCAGTTGGCTTCGCTATCTCCCCCCACACCTAGCCAGGTTCCCAGACATCTACTGATGTCTTCTTTAATATCAGCCAAAAAGGATCAGCTCCCAAATCTGACAGCTGAACCCCATGCTTCCTGCATAATTCGTGCCCTGTCTGGATGTCCGGATGAGAAATTACCAACCCTCCTATGCCACCTGTGAATTTGGATGTCTCCCTGTTCATGTACCTCCTAACCTTGTCAACCCAAGGAGGCTTCACAGCTCACTGCCACACGCTGCATTGTAACGTATCCAACCAAATAATTTTTACTCCTGGGAAAAGTTCCAGGATCTGCCAGGTACCTGTTCCCAGGCCACCAAAGTGTCCAGAAGGGGCATCAGCTGGTCCCATAACACACCCCTCCTCCCATGTCAGCTCAGGGCTGCTTCATCACCAAGGCCCAGCCGAGAACCACCAGGCAACCTGGAAGCCCACCTATGCACCTACTGAACAATACTGTGCCCACAGATCCACACCATCATCTGCCTGGCCCATCTACAAGTGCTTAGAATGCAAACACAAAGGAAAGTTAACACGGATTTCCCAGCCGCGGTCTCACATATATTTTATATGCTCCAGAATATATGTCAATGCCCAATTGCCAGAAGTGCCCCATCCGCCAGCCTCAGCAGGGCTGCTGTTGCAGCCTGATGCTGAATGAGTGGGAACCAAATTCATGTGCTGGAAACTACAGTCTTATCAGTCCCCATCTTAAAACTGTAACAAATTGGTGTGTTATGACTGGATTCCCGTCACTGCGAATAAAGAGGGTGTAGCAGATCAAGTACGCACCGGCACGGCGCCTCCTGCTGGTCAGTCTGGGAATTAGCTCTTTTACAGCACTCGGAGCACCTCCTGCTAGCCAGTGTCTTGCCTGCCGCAGGCCCTGTGTCCCTCCCAGACTCCGGTGCCCCTTACCTTGGGGTGCTGCCCCACAGCAATCCCCACACTCGGGGTCTCTCCTCCCAGGGACACCCCCTCCCCCTATGCCCACCTTGCCTCAGTGGCTACTGACACTAATCATCTAGCCCCCTTTCCCTGGGGCAAACTGCAGTCTGTAATGACCACTCATCATTGGCAAGACGGGTGGACCAGCTGCCTCTGTTCCAGTGCCCCTGCAGGGCGCCATGTTGCTAATGACACCATGTATTCCAGCATTCGGTCCTCTGTAATTGGCCATATCAGCGACAGGCCCTCCAGCTACTGAAACTGCACAAAAATCATTAAAACTTTTCTCATAGCTCCAAAATTTTCACAGGGCCACCAACCTCTGTGTACACTGACGGCCATCATACGCCACAATTCCATAGAGCTCGCGGCATCCGTTGGGATTCCTGGTTGGCTCCTGGTGCCAGCTCCAGAAATCTGTCCCTCTGAAAATGAGACAATGCGTCCAGTATCCTGAAAACAATCCTCTTCCAGACCCAGTCCCAGTCCAGACCCAGTCCAGACCCAGTCTGGAAGAGGATTGTTTTCAGGATACAGCTTAGGTGACAGAGAGATGCCAAATCTTCAGAGCTGTGACCAAAGTTATGATCAGGAAACATCTGTTATTGCTGGTTCAGTTCGTCACTCTGGTGTTTTTACACATGTGCTGGTTCTTTTGCTGTTGTCATTTGATAAGCCTGCTGCAGTCTGTCCTCTTTTATTTTTGTCTCCTTATAAATAGCCCAGTGGCATTGCTATCCTCCATATTGCTTCAGCTGTCTCCTGCCAGTGACGGTGCAGGGTTATTGAGACATGGGCATAGATGCCATAACATGACAGGTTGTTGATGGAGGGGCACTGGAGCTGTGACAGTGATGGGTTATTGGGGGAGGGGCTCAGAACAGGTACAGTGCAGACCCCCTCCAATAAGCCAACACTGCACTGTCACAGCTCTGGTGCCCCTCCTCCACAACCCCTGCAACTTCACTGAATGTTTCCTCATTGCCACAATTATCTCTGGGACTCATGGACCGTTGCCCTTCTCCCACAGGAAGCTCGTTGGCTATGACGTTTCTCGCATGCTGTGGGACACACACGTGGTCTCCATATTCTTCCCCAGAAGGGCTCTGATAGGTGCATCACACACTCTGAGTCAAGTTCCAGGGAATGGTGATATGGGGTCAAATGGGCAGGAGGTTCTGGAGGCTCATTTGTGGTCTCTTAGTCCTGCCTGCGGCATCCACAGCCCTTCCCTCTTCCTGCCTCACCCTCCACCCACCTGGCTCAGATAGGCCTGGAATACCAAAAGCCCATCCCTCCACATGCCTCACCCCGCCCCAGCTCAAAACTGCCTGGGACACTGTGATATTCTGTACCTCGTGGGAACACACTACACCCCCATGTTCATTATTATAACATGATTGTGTGGTATCTAATGCAAAGTTTGTCATGTCGTGTGTCTTCAGAAGGCTCATGATGTACTGAGAATCGTTGTTATGGTAATATTATAGTAATCATTGTTATAGTAATGTTATAAGTTGTAATTTTATGTATATAGTTATTTGGCTGAAAATGTGTCCTCATGGCTTAAAGCAAGCCCAGGCAAAAACTCGACAAGAGCAGAGGGCAGTTCACACCTCATCAAGGCATGTATGGGACAAACCCAGCCCAGCCTCACAGGAAAAAAGGACGCTGACCTAGGCAGCAACAAAGGATCTGTTGGACTCTCAAGTGAGTCACCCCCCTTCCTTTGGGCAGTTTTGGACTGTGATGAGGTAATGCTCACCTGACTCTGAAGGGGGGGGGGGAAGCCAAGAGGGAAGAAAGAACATGATAAAAGGGAGAGATATTTGCCATGCTCTTCATCTCTCTTCCACCTCCATCTACAGACATCACCACCAAGTGACTGAAGCGCTGATCAAAGGGGAGAGAGTGGCTGAAGGGCAACCAGCCAGCCTGTGGTGAGAAGCATCTAAATTTGTAAGGGCATTGAAAGTGTTAAGATCAGCTTAGAATCATTCTGATTTTATTTAATTTGACCAAATCCGACTTGTTATGCTTTGACTTATAATCACTTAAAATCTATCTTTCACAGTTAATAACTTTGTTTGTTTATTCTACCTGAAGCAGTGTGTTTGGTTTGAAGCGTGTCAGAGACTCCCCTTGAGATAAGAAGCCTGGTACATATCAATTTCTTCAGGGGGAGGGATAGCTCAGTGGTTTGAGCATTGACCTGCTAAACACAAGGTTGTGAGTTCAACCCTTGAAGGGACAACTTACAGATCTAAGGCAAAAATCTGTCAGGTGACAGTACCTGGTCCTGCTAGCAAAGGCAGGGGACTGGACTCAATGACCTTTCAACATCCTTCCAGTTCTAGGAGATTGGCATATCTCCATTTTTTTTTGTTTTTGTTAAATTGATGAACTCATATAAGCTTGCAGCATCCAGTGGGTATAACTGGACACTGCAAGACAGAGGTTCTTAAGGTTGCATCTGGGACTGGAGATATTGGCTAGCGTCATTCGGTTGCACAATCCAAGCAGCAGTTTACATGCTCGAGTCTGTGTGTGAACAGCCCAGGAGTGTGGGGTTCTCACAGAAGAGCAGGGTAAGGCTGGCTCCCAGAGTCAAGGATTGGAGTGACCTAGCAGATCACCAGTCCAGATAACACCAGGGGAATGTCACAGACACCTGGAGCCCTTCCCCCCACCCCACCTCCATCCCAGTTCATGAGGTCCCACAACTCTTTCCTCCTCTGCCAGCCCCAGGGTCCCCATTGCCTTTCTTGCACTGTTCAATTCAAACTTTGCAGTAATGGTCCTGCCTTTGTGATTTCTACTCTAACATGTTAGATATAAAATCAGGCCCTGAGCACCGCTGACATCCCATGGGTTTGAACCACATGAGGAATGGGAAGGAAACACTGATTTTCCCTGTGGCAATCAGTGATTGTCAGTGAGGTGAGTTTGTTGCTATTGCATATAGATTCATAAATGCCAGGCCAGAAGGAACCATCACATCTATTAGACTGGCCTCCTGCATAGCACCAGGCAGAGAATCACATCCAGTGACTCCTGGATCAAGCCCATCACTTCTGTTTGACTCACAGTTCATCTTCTGCAAAGACGTCCAATCTTGATTTGAAGCAGGGGTGCTGGAACCATTTGTATAGTGGGGTGCTGAGAGCCATTGAACCAAACTATTGACCCTGTATATAATGGAAACCACAAGCCAGGGGGTGCAGCAGCATCCCCAGCACCCCTATCTCCAGGACCTATGATTTGAAGACTCCACCTGATGGAGAATTTGCCACATTCCAAGGTTAGTTGTTCCTCTGGTTAATTACCCTACTGTTAAAAATGTGCGGCTTATTTCTAGTCTGATTTTATCTAGCTTCATAGAATCATAGAATCATAGAATCTCAGGGTTGGAAGGGACCTCAGGAGGTCATCTAGTCCAACCCCCTGCTCAAAGCAGGACCAACCCCAACTAGATCATCCCAGCCAGGGCTTTGTCAAGCCTGACCTTAAAAACCTCTAAGGAAGGAGATTCCACCACCTCCCTAGGTAACCCATTCCTGTGCTTCACCACCCTACAAGTGAAAAAGGTTTTCCTAATATCCAACCTAAACCTCCCCCTCTGCAACTTGAGACCATTACTCCTTGTTCTGTCATCTTCTACCACTGAGAACAGTCTAGATCCATCCTCTTTGGAACCCCCTTTTAGGTAGTTGAAAGCAGCTATCAAATCCCCCTTCACTCTTCTCTTCTGCAGGCTAAACAATCCCAGTTCCCTCAGCCTCTCCTCATAAGTCATGTGCTCCAGCCCCCTAATCATTTTTGTTGCCCTCCGTTGGACTCTTTCCAATTTATCCACATCCTTCTTGTAGTGTGGGGCCCAAAACTGGACACAGTACTCCAAATGAGGCCTCACCAGTGCCGAATAGAGGGGAATAATCACGTCCCTCGATCTGCTGGAAATGCCCCTACTTATACAGCCCAAAATGCCATTAGCCTTCTTGGCAACAAGGGCACACTGTTGACTCATATTCAGCTTTTCGTCCACCGTAACCCCTAGGTCCTTTTCTGCAGAACTGCTGCCCAGCCATTCGGTCCTTAGTCTGTAGCAGTGCATGGGATTCTTCCGTCCTAAGTGCAGGACTCTGCACTTGTCCTTGTTGAACCTCATCAGATTTCTTTTGGCCCAATCCTCTAATTTGTCTAGGGCCCTCTGTATCCTGTCCCTACCCTCCAGCGTATCAACCACTCCTCCCAGTTTAGTGTCATCTGCAAACTTGCTAAGGGTGCAGTCCACACCATCCTCCAGATCGTTGATGAGCCTTCCAGCCAGCGGATTCTGTTCTGCGTTTGTCGGATAGATTAAAGAGCCCCCACCTATCAGAAATCATCTCTCCATGCCAGACTCACAGACTGTGATCAAGTCATGTCTTAAGCGTCTCTTTGATAAACTAATAGATTGAATATGTATTTAGTCTCTGACTGCCAGGCAGGTTTTTCAGACCTTGCCTCATCCCTGTAGCTTTTTTCTGAGCCCTTTCCAAATGTAAACATCCTTTCTGAAGTGTGGACATGAGAATTGGGCACCACATCCAAGAATGGTCTCATCTGTGCTGTATATAGAGGTGCTCCCTACTGCTATGCCCCTGTGTATGGAGCAGCAGCTTTTCTGGGAGCCCAGTGCTTCCACCGAGCACAACTCCGACATGGGGCTGCAGACAAGGGACTTTGCATGCCACTAAGGTGCTCATTCCATTTACAAAATGAAATTGGCATGAGAAGGACTGAATTTCTCTGTCCGGCTCTAAAGTGCTCTCCGAATGATCTAATTTATCACTGCGGCTACTGCAGCAGCAGTTCAAATACTCACATCTCCCTGGCTTTGGAATCAGATGACAGGATGACTTCATGGTTTCAAACCTGTCCAAGTTCCTTGTTTCTCTCCAGTTCTTGGTTTCCCAGCAAGTCCCACTGCACTTGTCCCTTTCAGACAGAGCTGCAGGCCCTTATATGCTTCAGCGGCTGGGCGGGGCTCTTGGCAGCTGCAGATCCTGAGCTCAGTGCTGCCCAGTGAGATGCTAAAGCAGGTGCAAGCACCCTGGGTAGCACAGGCCAAGCGACAATGCGGACAGTGCTCAGATGGGATTGTCATCTTCCCAGTGACTGCCACTGTGTGCTTGGGTCTATCAGGGTATGTCAGGCTTCCCCCTCTGTGCCCAATCCACAGGGTATATGAGTTTGTTACAGCTCCCAGCTGCAAAGCCTGGCTCTTTAACTGAAGCTGTAAAGCCTCTAGGTCCCTGGGGCCATCCCCGGTGTTGGCGCAGAAGTTGGCCATTGCTAAGGCTACGTTTATGTCATAGAGGTCACAGAATCCATGACCTCCGTGACATTCTCTGTTTCAGCCCCAGGGGCTGCGGGACTGGCAGGGTTCCAGCAACAGGCAACAGCAACGACAAGCGACCGGGGGCGGGGGGGGGAGGGGGTGGCTGCAAGGTTCCAAACACAGGTGACAGACTCCTGAGGGGGCCCTCCTCAGGGTTCCAGCGACGGGCGACAGCCTTGCGCGCGGGGGCAGGGCAGGGAGGGGAAAGAGGGATGCCTCAGGCGAGCGGCTGGGGGTGTCCAGTTTTCTCTGAGGGAAATATAGTCACTCTGCAGCTCCCAGCCGCCATGAGAGGAGGGGTCCCTCTTGCAGCTCCCAGCCACCATGGGCGGAGGGGTCCCTCTTGCAGCTTCCAGCTGCCATGGGCAGAGGAGGATCCCCATAGCTTCCAGCCACCACGGTGGCGGGGGAAACCATGGAGCCGCAGCAGCAAAAGTCACAGACAGGTCACAGCTTCCGTGAATTTTTGTTTATTGCCCGTGACCTGTCTGTGACTTTAACTAAAAATAACCAAAATCTTAGCCATCACACAGAGGCTAGAAGAGGTGCATGGAGTAGCTTGGATATGGGAGTGCAGAGGCTTTAAGGGGTGGGTAGATGTGATCAGGATGATTGAAAAATGCAGAAGAAATAGAGCTGGGGAGAACAAAAGTAAGGCTAGAGAGCAGGATTTGTAAGGATAAGGCCTTTTCCTGTAGCCATATTGTAAGGCCTAAGACCTTTGTCTGCAGCCATATTAAGAGAGTAGCAGCCATTAGCTAAGAAGCAGGAAGTCACATCCTCACATTCCATCTAAATTACATTAAAACAGTGTAATATCAGGCTGTTAAGAAGGAGACCCTGTCCTAATAGCACCAACTATCACCAGATAAAAAAAGATGGTTAAAGAAAAAAGATGGTTAAAGAAAACTTAGTTTGATAGCATCCCGTCTGGCAAGAAATCACTTATCAATAGTTGTGGTTGTTAAATCCTCATTTCTTTATTGTTTTATCTTTATGGTCCCCACTTCTCTATTGTTTGTCTGTATGATCTCTGTCAGGTTCTTTCATTGTTTCTGTCTGTTACATAATTAATTTTGCTAAATGTAAATCAAGTAAGGTGGTGGCTAGGGCTCAACGGGTAGTGATCAACGGCTCAATGTCTAGTTGGCAGCTGGTATAAGCAGAGTGCCCCAGGGGTCGGTCATGGGACCGGTTTTGTTCAACATCTTTAATAATGATCTGGATGATAGGATGAATTGCGCCCTCAGCAAGTTTGCAAATGACATTAAGATGGGGGGAGAGGGATTCCAAAGAGAATGGAGCTCGGCTGTTCTCAGTGGTGGCAGATGACAGAACAAAAAGCAATGGTCTCAAATTGCAATGGGAGAGGTCTCGGTTGGGTATTAGGAAACACTAGGAGGGTGGTGAAGCACTGGAATGGGTTACCTGCAAAATCACTTTACCCCTCTGTGGGCTCTGGGCTCCACTCCTCCGGGCTCAGGGCTCTTCTCCTCCAGACTCCGGATAAACATCCATTCCCTGTGGACTCAGGGCTTGATCTTTTGCAGGTTTACGGGGTCTTTTATCAGTGAAAGAGCATTACGCACTAATATCCTACTTAACCTCTATTTATTAACAATCACCAAAACAGAATGCACCACGCTACACATACAGTGCTCACCACTCCCAGTAAGACAGGTGAACTTTTCCCTGCTGGCCAGTCAGGATCAGGTCATCTGGGAGACTCCAGTTTCTGCACGGTGTCATTGGCAAAGTCTTGAGGTCTGGCAGCTCTGATCTTGGGGCTGTGTCCTGGAATTGGTTCCCAAAGAACTTCCTTTTCGACCCCTGTTTATATAGTGAAACTTGAGTCCTGCTTAGCTGTACCTTAACCAATCATTTTAGCAAAATATTACTAACCTTTCCTAACATATTAAAACAAAATTCTCTAACCAATCATACTCCACCATAGAATCATAGAATCATAGAATCTCAGGGTTGGAAGGGACCTCAGGAGGTCATCTAGTCCAACCCCCTGCTCAAAGCAGGACCAACCCCAACTAGATCATCCCAGCCAGGGCTTTGTCAAGCCTAACCTTAAAAACCTCTAAGGAAGGAGATTCCACCACCTCCCTAGGTAACCCATTCCACTGCTTCACCACCCTACTAGTGAAAAAGGTTTTCCTAATATCCAACCTAAACCTCCCCCTCTGCAACTTGAGACCATTACTCCTTGTTCTGTCATCTTCTACCACTGAGAACAGTCTAGATCCATCCTCTTTGGAACCCCCTTTCAGGTAGTTGAAAGCAGCTATCAAATCCCCCCTCATTCTTCTCTTCTGCAGGCTAAACAATCCCAGTTCCCTCAGCCTCTCCTCATAAGTCATGTGCTCGAGCCCCCTAATCATTTTTGTTGCCCTCCGTTGGACTCTTTCCAATTTATCCACATCCTTCTTGTAGTGTGGGGCCCAAAACTGGACACAGTACTCCAAATGAGGCCTCACCAGTGCCAAATAGAGGGGAATGATCACATCCCTTGATCTGATGGAAATGCCCCTACTTATACGGCCCAAAATGCCGTTAGCCTTCTTGGCAACAAGGGCACACTGTTGACTCATATTCAGCTTTTCGTCCACTGTAACCCCTAGGTCCTTTTCTGCAGAACTGCTGCCCAGCCATTCGGTCCCTAATCTGTAGCAGTGCATGGGATTCTTCCATCCTAAGTGCAGGACTCTGCACTTGTCCTTGTTGAACCTCATCATATTTCTTTTGGCCCAATCCTCTAATTTGTCTAGGTCCCTCTGTATCCTATCCCTACCCTCCAGCATATCAACCACTCCTCCCAGTTTAGTGTCATCTGCAAACTTGCTAAGGGTGGTGTCCACACCATCCTCCAGATCATTGATGAAGATATTGAACAAAACCGGCCCCAGCACTGACCCTTGGAGCACTCCACTTGATGGGGCCATTGATCACTACCTGTTGATTCTCCATCTCTAACCATTTTTTAAATCAAGATTGGGTGTTTTTTTAAAAAGATCTGCTCTAGGAATTTGTGATGTTATTGACATGAACTGTGGCCATATAGATCATTGCTGCAACCAGGGTCCTATGGTTGCACCAGGTCTTGTACAGAGGAGGTAAAGTGGGGTGTCTATGGAAAGGTTGTAGTTTGCTGGTTATGATTATGCTATCTGTATGTATGTATCATTTATGTAGTTGAAGGTATAAATATCAGCCATGTACTTGTATCTCAATGTGTTTGATTCTAAGTAGCCTCAGTGAAGCATTTGGTCAGCTTCTTGAGAAAGGACTATTCTCAGTAAGTGCTCAACCAAGAAACACTTAACTGACAATGGACTTTAGGAGATACCAATACACATCTGAGCTTTCCTGGGAACGTTCAAATTAACATGTAAACAATGGCGTTGGCCGGCAAAAAGCTGAATCATTCGTGGACATGTGACTTGCTTGGTGGCTACAAACTCCATCTTGTTTCTGTGACTTTGCACACAAGAACAAAGGAGTTTCCATCCACAAGAGAGAGAATATAAAAGGCCCTGGAAGCCTTTCCATTTTATTTTCAGCTGGCTTATGAGATGACCTCTCCACCCCAAGAGATGCCTGAAAGAAACTGGAACAAAGGACAGTAACTACGGGGGTGAGAGAGATTACTGGACCCAGACTAGGAAGGAGTCCAGTCTGTGAAAGACGCTTATTGGAACATCTCTGTTGGTGATTCAGTTTCCTACTGTATTAGGCTTAGACTTGAGAATTTTGTTTTGTTTTGCTTGGTAACTTACTTTGTTCTGTCTGTCATTACTTGGAACCACTTAAATCCTACTTTTTATATTTAATAAAATCACGTTTGCCTATAAATTAACCCAGAGTAAGTAATTAATTCCTGGGGGACCAAACAGCTGTGTATATCTCTCTCTGTCAGTGTTATAGAGGACGGACAATTTATGAGTTTACCCTGCATAAGCTTTATACACAGTCAAATGGATTTATTTGGGGTTTGGATCCCATTGAGAGCTGGGTGTCTGGGTGCTAGAGACAGGAGCACTTCTTAAGCTGTTTTCAGCTAAGTCTGCAGCTTTTGGGGGACATGGTTCAGACTGTGTTTGTAGCAGGCTAGCATGTCTGGCTCAACAAGACACGGTACTGAAGTCCCAAGCTGGCAGGGAAAATGGGCTCAGAGGTAGTCTCAGCACATCAGGTGGCAGTCCCAAGGGGGTCTCCATGACCCAACCTGTCACAGAATTATTTTGGGGCAATACTCTGGCCGGTGTTATACAGGAGGTCAGACTAGACAATCACAATGGTCCCGTCTGATTTTGGAATCTACAAGTCTATGAAAGTGTGGCCACCTCTGGGACCCCACTCTTCTAGCCCACCACGAGTGCCACTTTAATAAAACGACAATGATCAATCAGTGTGGATTCCATCCAGACCAAGATCTCAGCACTAGCCACTGAATAGCCACAGGCAAACTGGCGCCTGTATTAGAAGAACAAGGTGCCACAAAACCAGGAGTGACCCCTGAATGCCAGCAGGCCCAGAGAGTTTGGCCGGGGGTGTGTGTGTGTGACGGGGATGAAGTCATATTGCCAGGTCAGCGTGCAGATTAAGAATTGCAGCTCAGTCTCCACATGTTTGGGGCGCTGACCCAAAGGACAGAAGTTTCCGAGCTGACCCATGTGTAACATAGTTACAGGGATAGCAATAAGGAATGAAGAAGCTGACAGTTTGTCCCTCTAGAGCACCCTCCTGTGTGATACACATTTTAATACATGAACACTCCCCCTTCCGCCCCCGGAAGCATATTAGAGAGTGGGGTATGACTCCCGCAAGGTCCCCATAGCATCTGTGTCTCTGTGCTGTACTGAACAGGGCACATCCCAAGTCATGGCACGGTGACACTTTCACTGAGCTTCTGCATTCACTGATGGGTGGCGTCTAAGCTGCCTGATAGACTGGCTGGGGCTCACACCATGCAGCATCATGCACAGTGCTGTTTCCCAGCTCTGTCAGCCTCTCTTGCAGCAGAGAGGGCTGGCGGCTTGGTTCTCTCTGCCCCTGTCTTGCTGCTGCCCTCAACTCCCACGTGCTGCAAGTGCAGCAAGAACACACAGTCCTTCCTACGGAAGGAGGCAGCTGTTCTCTCAGCCTCAAGCGGGAGAAGCAGGGTGAGTAGCCCCCAAACACCCAGTGTAACAGGGATGGCTTAGGACTCTGCTTTCTCCTTCCCTGTCCATGCCCACACACTCTGTCGTATTAGCCAGCACGCAGCTCAGGGTGTCGTGTCCAGGCCAGTGATGGCAAAGTTCTCCAGCCCCTCCCTGTTAACCTCAGAGCTCTTTTACCCTATGAATTAATAATGAGGAGAGGCCATTTGTGCTGAGAGGGGACGATGTGTAATTTCCAGCTTTTATCCCAGGCTCCACTAGGTTAATCCACTTTCTGCCTGGGCTTCCTTCAGGAGACAGATGCATTTAGATAAGTGGAGAGACAGAT
This sequence comes from Macrochelys suwanniensis, assembly GCA_033296515.1. Taxonomy (NCBI): domain Eukaryota; kingdom Metazoa; phylum Chordata; order Testudines; family Chelydridae; genus Macrochelys; species Macrochelys suwanniensis. The sequence continues at coordinate 6,704,548 of CM065795.1, forward strand.
GCACAAGTGGGTAGCAGGAAAAACTGACAGAGTGGTGCCTGGCTTAAGGGAGAGGAGAGAGAGACTGACAGTGAGACGCATGCAGACTGAGTGACAGATGGAGCTGATCTGATTAGTTACGAAATGAGAGAACGAAACCCAACAGATTCTGACAGTTTCCGGAGAAAGGTCTGTGGCTCCCTGACTTCTAAATAAAACCTCTCCCTCCAGATCCCTACCAGAGCACAGACATCACACTCAATCACCCCCCAGTCACAAGAAATTAAGCTGAGTCTTCGATGCATTAGAGAGCTCTGGGGGCCAGCAGGCTCTGGTGGAAATTCAACGTGTGTCCAGTTCACAGCTCAGCTATTCAGCTCCCAGAAGGGGAAAGCTCCTCCTGGCAGCAAGGAGGGGCTTCCTGGACAGATGCACAGACTGGGCTGCTGGCACAGCCGGAACCTCCCTTTGAAGCTGCATATTACCCTTGTTAATGGGCTTCTTATTGCTGAATGGATTCCTTTATTTATTGATCTGATTTTGAATGCCCCATCACAGCCCTTGTGGCACATTAACGCAATTATACAATCACCTCACGACCCTCCCCAACCCCAGCCCAGCCCGCACAGAAGTGGGCCTCCCCTTTCCTCAGCCAACTGCTCTGAACGGCACCCTGGGCTCTGACTCAGTCAGCAAACTTGAGTTCTTTGAAACCAAGACGGAAGCTGATTCCAGAGCCTTCACTCAGCATGCTCTGAGTCAGGGCCAGTGCAACCACTAGGCAAACTAGGCGGTCACCTAGGGCGCCAAGTGGTTGGGGATGCTGAGCCCCAGCCATGGAAGTGCCGGCGTGGTACAGGGGGGGCAGCAGCCCTGCAAAGGCGGCAGCGCCGCTAGCGGAGAGCAACCGCACCCTCTGCCCCTCCTGCCCAGGCTGTGGCCTGGCGCCTCCCCCCAGGCGCTCCTGCAGGCTGCAGCGGATGAATGCGGGTGCCAGCCCCCGTGCACCCCCTAGTTTCCCCCTCACCGCGCTTGGGCTCTGCAGCGGCGGTGGCGGTGGCTCACACTCCCGGGAGCCGCAGAGCCTGAGTGCGCTGAGGAGGGAACTGGGGGGGCACATGGGGACCGCTGCCCGCATGCATCCGCTGCAGGAGCCCCCGGGGAGGGGGAAGGGCGCTGGGCCGCAGCCCGGGGAAGGCGCACCCCCGGCTCTCCCCTCACCACGCTCGGGTTCTGCAATTGAGCTGCTGCTGCCCCTCCTGCTGCCTCAGCACTCTGCAGGGGAGGGGCTCCATGCGGAGCCAGAGTCTGACCGGCATGGGCATGGTAAGGGGAGTCCCCAGGGGCAGTCAGGGAGCAGGGGGGGTTTGAAGGGTCGGGAGTTCTGGGGGGGGGTGCTGTCAGGGGGCAGGGATGTGGAGAGGGATCGGCGCAATCAGGGGACAGGGAGCAGGGGGGTTTGAAGGGTCGGGAGTTCTGGGGCGGTTGTCAGGGGGCGGGGATGTGGAGAGGGGGCAAAAAGCAGTGGGGGCAAAAGACCTATCTGGCTTCAAGATTAAGCTAGATACGTTTATGGAGGGGATGGTTTGATGGGATAGCATGATCTTAGTCAGTGGTAAAATTGCCATCAGTGGTAAATAAGACCAATGGTCAATGATGGGATGTTAGAAGTTACTACAGAGAACTTTTTCCTGGGTGTCTGGCTGGTGAGTCTTGCCCACATGCTCGGGGTTCAGCTGATCGCCATATTTGGGGTCGGGAAGGAATTTTCCTCCAGGGGAGATTGGCAGAGGCCCTGGAGGTTTTTTTGCCTTCCTCTGCAGCATGGGGCACGGGTCACTTACCGGAGGATCTCTGCATCTTGAAGTCTTTAAACCAGGATTTGAGGACTTCAATAGCTGAGACATAGGTGAGAGGATTATTCCAGGAGTGGGTGGGTGAGATTCTGTGGCCTGCATTGTGCAGGAGGTCAGACTAGATGATCATAATGGTCCCTTCTGACCTTAAAGTCTATGAGTGTATGAGTCTATGAGGGATAGGAGCAATCAGTGGACAGGGAGCAGAGGGGGTTGGATGGGTCAGGAGTTCTGGGGGTCCTGTTAGGGGGCGGGGAGTGGTTGGATAGGGTGTGGGAGTCCTGGGTGTCTGTCTGGGGGTGGGGGTATGGATAAGGGTTGGGGCAGTCAGGGGACAGGTAGGGGGTAGGGTCCTAGGGGGGCAGCTAGGGTGGGGGGGTTTCAGGAGGGGGCAGTCAGGGGACAAGGAACAGGGAGGCTTAGGTAGGGGGTGGGATTCTGGGGGGCAGTTAGGGGCAGGGGTCCCAGGAGGGGGCAGTCAGGGGACAAGGAGCACGTGGGGTTGGTGATTCTGAGGGGGGCAGTCAGGGGGTGGGAAGTGGGAGGGAGTGGATGGGGGTAGGAAGGGGGGAACCTGGTCTGGGGAGCAGCCCCTGGCCACGGCTGGCGCATGGGCGGGCTGGCCCCTGGGGTCTATAAAGGCTTGTTGGGATTTGCCCCTCAATGAACCGATGTGCGGCGTGCGGGGGGGGGGGGGGGGGGGGGGACAAGGTGGAATTTTCGCCTAGGGTGCAAAATATCCTTGCACTGGCCCTGCTCTGAGTACCTGCCTGGGAGCTGCTAGTCTGAGCGTCCTAAATCCCCAAATTTGTACCCAGGGGTCAAGTGGGATTGGACTCGGGCAGCTAGCCCTTGAGGCCACCCATGGCCACGCTGCTATTTTTAGCGTGCTAGCTCAAGCAGAGCTAGTGCATTTGTCCACCTGAGTTGGGAATTACAGCTTCCAGCTGCTGTGCACAGGTATCCTTAGATACCCAAGCCCAAAGCATCACCCATAAGGAGCCATTTCAGGCTCTAGAGCCCAGATGTGCTGTGGGTCACATTTTCAAAGTGACTCAGTGTCCACAATTATATAGGTGCTTTTATGGGAGCTGAGCTCTTTTTAAGCCAGGAGAAGTGGAAAAGGTGAGAATAAGCTGAACAGCAGTGACCGTGCGGGCTTCTGGCCTGTCTCCCCAGCCCAGAAAGGGTTAAATGCCACGCACAGAGTCTGGTCAGGGTCTGCCTTCAGGGCACAGTTTATTATTCAAACACAAAACTCACAAAGAAACACAAAACCAGGCTGACACCTGTTCTTAAAGGGGCTCTGCCTCTGAACACAGCCGGCTGGCCCTGGGCCTCCCAGCCCTGAATGGGCAACTTATGTTGCTCAGGGGTTATGAATAAGCCACTCCGCAAGTGATATAAATTACACCAACCTAAGTGCAGGTGTGGGCAGTGCTACATCAGCAGGAGAGCCGCGCGTTGAGGGTGGATTAAATAAATCAACGGGAGAGCTGGGGGCAACAAACTAGTATGTTGATAAATTGGAGAGGGATCCGAGAAGAGCCATGAGAATGATGAAAGGATTAGAAAACCTGCCTTATAGTAATAAACTGAAAGAGCTCAATCTATTTATTTTAACAAAACGGAAGATTAATCAATGACTTGATTACAGTCTGTAAGCGCCTACAATGGGGGAAAATATTTAATAATGGGCTCTTCAGTGTAGGAGAGAAAGGTATAACATGATCCAGTGGCTGGAATTTGAAGCTAGATAAATTCAGACAGGAAATAAGATGTACATGTTTAAGTGTGAGAGTAATTAACCATTGGAATAATTTACTGAGGTTGGATTCTTGCCAGCAAGTTAAAGAAGTATGGATTGGATAAATGGACTATAAGGTGGATAGAAGGCTGGCTAGATTGTCATGCTCAACGGGTAGTGATCAATGGCTCGATGTCTAGTTGGCAGCCGGTATCAAGCGGAGTGCCCCAGGATCGGTCCTGAGGCCGGTTTTGTTCAACATCTTTATTAATGACTCTTGCACTTAGGAAGGAAGAATCCCATGCACGGCTACAGGCTGAGGACCGACTGACTAAGCAGCAGTTCTGCAGAAAAGGACCTGGGGATTACAGTGCATGAGAAGCTGGATATGAGTCAGCAGCGTGCCCTTATTGCCAAGAAGGCCAACGGCATATTGGGCTGTATTAGTAGGATCATTGCCAGCAGATCAAGGAAAGTGATTATTCCCCTCTATTCGGCACTGGTGAGGCCACACCTGGAGTATTGTGTCCAGTTTTGGTCCCGCCACTACAGAAGGGATGTGGACAAATTGGAGAGAGTCCAGTGGAGAACAACGAAAATGATTAGGGGGCTGGGACACATGATGTACAAGGAGAGGCTGAGGGAACTGGGGTTATTTAGTCTGCAGAAGAGAAGAGTGAGTGGGGATTTGATAGTCTTCAATTACCTGAAGGGGGGGGGGGGGGATTCCAAAGAGAATGGAGCTCGGCTGTTCTCAGTGGTGGCCAGATGACAGAACAAGAAGCAATGGTCTCAAATTGCAATTGGAGAGGTCTCGGTTGGGTATTAGGAAACACGATTTCACTAGGAGGGTGGTGAAGCACTGGAATGGGTTACCTAGGGAGGTGGTGGAATCTCCTTTCTTAGAGGTTTTTAAGGTCAGGCTTGACAAAGCCCTGGCTGGGATGATTTAGTTGGTGTTGGTCCTGCTTTGAACAGGGGATTGGACTAGATGACCTCCTGAGGTCTCTTCCAACCCTGATATTCTATCATTCTATGATCCTCCATCACTAGCAATTTTAAAATCAAGATTAGTTGTTTTTGTTAAAGGTCTACCCTAGGAATTATTTGGAGGAAGTTCTCTGGCCTGTATTATACAGAAGGTCAGAGTAAATGATCACAGTGGTTCCTTCTGGCTTAGAAACTATGAATCTATTAATCTATGAAACAGGAGTAAATTAAAGTGAACGAATTAATTGTTAGTGCACCTCAGCAGGGCCCACAAGGACATTTAGTGCATGGCAGGCTAGTACAGGATAGATTAACGCCCCAGCTTTCTGCAAACTAAATCTTCGTGTAGACATGCCCAAAGTCTTTGCACTGGTTGGAAAGCACTGGTGGAAATAACCATACAAGGCTACCCAAGGTGCAGGGCAATGGAGAATCATATCCATTATCTATATACAACTCCAAGCTTAAAACTGCATTGACACAAAGTGTTGTTTGCAGGGTTGTCATAGCTAAGTTGGTCCCAGGATACGAGAGAGACAAGGTGGGTAAGGTAATATCTTTTACTGGGCCAACTTCTGTTGGTGAAAGAGACAATCTTTTGAGCTTACACAGAGCTCTTCTTCAGGACCAGGACTGAAAAGTCAGATATAGCATGATCATTTTGTGAAAAGTGTTCACCCAGCTGTGATAGGGTGTTTTTGTCTTTTATCATTTTTCTGTGTGAGTTCATTCAACAGCATAATGACTGTCTAATTTCATCCACATAGCTGATATTGGGGTATTTAGTGCATTGGATGAGGTATACCACAACTGGTGATAAGCATGTGTAGGACCCATGGATCTTGAAACGTTTGTTGTGGGAGGTATCGATCATTGTAGCAGTGGAGCTATGTCTTCAGGTTTTCCATCTGTTGTTCTGGCAGGGTCAGGTGCCACTTTGAGTTGGTGGGTCCATGGGGAGCTTGCTTCTGAGGATGAGTTGGGGATTGCTTGAAGGCCAGAAGAGCGGTTTGGAGAGAAAAATCTTTCAGGATGTGATCCCCATTGAGAATGGGTTGTAATTGTTTAAAGATATCCCTTATGGGTTCCAGTGTGAGGCAGTAGGTGACCACTAGGGGTGTACTATCTGGGTATTTTTTCCCTATATTGAAACAAGTTCTCTTGGGATATTTGGAAGGCCTGTTCTATGATGCAATCTACTTCTCTAATGGAGTGTCCCTAACAGATCTGGCCATAAGACTTTTACTTCTTCTTTTGTATGGCTTGGGTAGGTAGCAACAACTACAAATGTATATCTAAGTTTGATAGCCAGCACATTGCCGCAGCAGTGACCTGGTGAATGTCCGTCAGGCCCCCGGTGAAAGAACAAAGGGGACATTCAGATATGATGTGCTCTATCGTTTGTGCCTGGTGACCACAGTCACATACAGGTGTTTGCCTCATTTCCATTTAAAGAGGATTTGTCCACATCTCCCATGAGATGCTCTGATACAATTCAATCTGCACCAGTCTGAAAGAATATCACAGAATCATAGATTTGTAGGACTGGAAGTGACCTCAAGAGGTGGGAGGGATAACTCAGTGGTTTGAGCATTGGCCCACTAAACCCAGGGTTGTGAGTTCAATCCTTGAGGGGGCCACTTAGGGATCTGGGGCAAAAATCTGTCAGGGGACAGTACTTGGTCCTGCTAGTGAAGGCAGGGGACTGGACTCAATCACCTTGCAAGGTCCTTCTAGCTCTATGAGATAGGTGTATCTCCATATAAAATGTCTTCTAGTCCAGTCCCCTACTCTCAAGGCAGGACTAAATATTATCTAGACCATCCCTGACAGGTGTTTGTCTAACCTGCTTTTAAAAATCTCCAATGATGGAGATTCCACAACCTCCCTAGGCAATTTATTCCAGCGCTTAACCACCCTGAAGTTTTTCTTAATGTCCAACCTAAATCTCGCTTGCTGCAGTTTAATCCCATTGCTTATCTTATCCTCAGAGGTTAAGGAGAACAATTTTTTCTCCCTCCTCCTTGCAACAACCTTTTATGTACTTGAAAGCTGTCATGATGTCCCATGCTCCCCCTCCCCCAATCTTCTCTTCTCCAGATTAAAGAAATGTAGGGTCTTTAGAGTGTACTTATCCTCTCTGGACATGCATCCCATCCGTATTGCATACTTATAAATCTGATGTCTCCCTGAAAGAATGCAGGGAGCCCTCTTCTGTGCATCTTAAGAGCTTCACAGAACCCCTTGCACTAACTTCTTCACCCTCACAGGGCTAGCAACAACCCTTCCTCACTCCTTCACACCAGACAAGTCTTCAGGAGTGCTTCACTCAGCTCCAGCTCTTCCCACTGATCTGCAGTGCTATATTTAGTTAGACCCGAGTTAGTCCCAAACACAGGCACATGCAGCCTCTCATAGCTGCACACTCAGGGCCTGATCCAAAGCACATTGAAATCCATGGAAAGACTCCCATTGGTTTGAGAGAGCTTTTGTTCAGGCTCTTAATGAGATGAATGAAAAAAATCTACTGTGTATGATTTTCAGTTCTCAGAACTTGACAGATTGAACCTGATACCCTCCAGGACAGGGCATTCCTGGCTGCTCCATGAGGGCTGCTTCCGTGGCACATTTCAACTTTCAAATCGCAACCATTTTGATTCAAAGAAAGGTTACAGGATTTATTTTCTAAGGGAACATAACTATTGTTAACATTCCTGGCACTCAGAAATGGCTGAACCATTTCTGCTCAAAGTTTCTAAAAAGAATTTACCTTTCAGTAGTCTGAGCCTGGAAAATAACCAAATGGTAAGTTTCAGGAAGCTTTGAGCCACTGAAAATGGGCTTGAATGGAAATCATTAACTAAACCAGGCACTGCTGTCCCTGCTAGTTACACAGAGCACCCACTCCTACCAGCCAGGATTTCAAAGTGGGAGTGTGTCTGCCAGTCTCCAATATGTAACACAGGCTTACTTTGTGCTAGAAAAACATTATGGCTGGAGCTGGGCAAGCAACAGATTTCCAGTTTGGTGGCAGTTCAATTTTTTATTTTTAAAAAATTGGTTTGGGGGTGATGCTCCCGAAGAGTAACCTGGGTGTTAGGCACCTCACCACCCCTTGCCCTTAGCATGAAGCCGTCTAGTCTGTGCCTGCTGTATCTCAGCGCCCTGAAACCACCAGCCTCTGACAGGCCTCGCTTTCTCTGTGCAGGCTAGTGATAGTTACACACAACCCCTGAGTCCTCAGAGAGTTCCCTGCAGTGCGCAGCTGTTAACCACTCACAGAATTACCAGGTTTGCTATGCCCAAGGGAATGGTATATACACAGCTTGAGAGTTACAACCCAGGATCAGGTCCTCTGTAACATCACAGCACTGAGATATATTTATAGTGAAACAATCATGTTTATTATCAAAGGCTAAGATTTAAGAGATAGTGAGTAGGGATAAAAATGGAGACAGAAATGGTTACATATAAAACAAAAAGTATAATCCACTTCCTAACATCTAAACTTAACTTTAGTTAAACACTTGTCTAAAGTAGTTAACTCACCTACAGCAACCTCCCACCCTCTCCAGCCAATGGGGGTGGAATCCCTGTTTCATGAACGTAGACAGCATTGTCCTTTGCTGCACTGGTCCAGGACAAAGACAGTCCTTTGGCCTTCTCCTTACAGTCCTTCAAACCCATTCTTTATCCCCAGAGTCAGTATGACACCCAAGTCCTTTCCCTGGTGTGCTGACTTCCTATTAATTCACAATCTCATGTTGACATTGTATGGAAATGGGGACTTCGCTGGCTCACAATATACTCCTGGGGGAATTCTGTGTCACTGCACAGAATTCATGTCCCCTGCAGAATTTTTTTCTCTGCAGAAAATACATTGTCAGATGTGCTGCAGTTATGCTTTTTGCCCACCAGGGGTTGCTGTGGTGCCATAACAGAGGCAGCTGCTCCCAATTGGGAGCAGCCAGCCGCATAGAGGGAGGAGAAGAGGCTGCATCCGAACAGTGCTCAGCCCGTAAGGTCAGGTGAGCAGGCATGGGATATGCAGGGGATGAACAGCATGGGGCACATGGGGCTGCTGGGGTGTCACAGATTCAGATTGGCTACTGGAGGATAGACAGGGCAGAAGTTCAATGGGAGTGGGGATGCACTGCCACCTAGGGACAGGGGGAGGGGTGCATCAACACGTAGGAACAAGGGGGCTCAGTGAGGGTTCAGAGACACATAGGAACAGAGGGAGGGGTGCAGGGACACCCAAACTATATCTTGACTTTAGCAAAGCTTTTCATAGAATCATAGAATATCAGGGTTGGAAGAGACCTTATGAGGTCATCTAGTTCAACCCCCTGCTCAAAGCAGGACCAATCCCCAATTTTTGCCCCAGATTCCTAAATGGCCCCCTCAAGGATAGAACTCACAACCCTGGGTTTAGCAGGCCAATGCTCAAACCACTGAGCTATCCCTCCCCCCTTATTTTTGATACGGTCTCCCACAGTACTCTTGCCAGCAAGTTAAAAAAGTATGGATTGGATGAATGGACTAAAAGGTGGATAGAAAGCTGGCTAGATTGTCCGGCTCAACGGGTAGTGATCAACAGCTTGATTTCTAGTTGGCAGTCAGTATCAAGTGGAATGCCACAGGGGTTGGTCCTGGGGCCGGTTTTGTTCAACATCTTTATTAATGATCTAGATGAACTGCACCCTCAGCAAGTTCACAGATGACACTAAAGTGGGGGGAGAGGAAGATACGCTGGAGGGTAAGGATAGGGTCCAGAGTGACCTAGACAATTTGGAGGATTGAGCCAAAAGAAATCTGGTGACGTTCAACAAGGACAAATGCAGAGTCCTACAGGCTGGGGACCGACTGGCTAAGCCGCAGTTCGGCAGAAAAGGACCTGGGGATTACAGTGGATGAGAAGCTGGATATGAGTCAGCAGTGTGCCCTTGTTGCCAAGAAGGCCAATGGCATATTGGGCTGTATTAGTAGGAGCATTGCCAGCAGATCAAGGGAAGTGATTATTCCCCTCTATTCGGCACTGGTGAGGCCACACCTGGAGTATTGCATCCAGTTTTGGTCCCCCCACTACAGAGGGGATGTGGACAAATTGGAGGGAGTCCAGCGGAGGGCAATGAAAATGATTAGGGGGCTGGGGCACATGACTTATGAGGAGAGGCTGAAGGAACTGGGGTTAATTAGTCTGCAGAAGAGAAGAGTGAGGGGGGGATTTGATAGCAGTCTTCAATTACCTGAAGGGGGTTTCCAAAGAGCTCGGCTGTTCTCAGTGGTGGCAGATGACAGAACAAGAAGCAATGGTCTCAAGTTGCAGTGGGGGAGGTCTAGGTTGGATATTAGGAAACACTATTTCAGTAGGAGGGTGGTGAAGCACTGGAATGGGTTACCTAGGGAGGTGGTGGAATCTCCATTCTTAGAGGTTTTTAAGGCCTGGCTTGACAAAGCCCTGGCTGGGATGATTTAGTTGGGGTTGGTCCTGCTTTGAGCAAGGGTTTGGACTAGATGACCTCCTGAGGTCTCTTCTAACCCTAATATGCTATGATTCTGTGACACATGGGGAAGGGGGAAGATGTGCCTGACTGATTGGGAGAGGCTAGGGATCAGCCAGGGTCTCCATGGTGGAGGCTCTCCAGCTCCCTAATAATCCCTCCCCACCCTCAAAAAACCTGTTCCATACTTCTCCCACCCACACCCAACAACCCACCAGTATCATTCCCAGGCTTCTTCTCAGCAACTACTTCCCTCTTCCTCACTGCTCCGTTACCCCTGACTCTCCCAAGCCTTTTCACTGCTTCTGAGGGGGGCGGAAAATACATTTCTGTATTATAGTTTAAAGAAATTATTATTCAAAGTTCTGTATTAATATACCTAGTAAGGAATCGGATTGTAAAAAACCATTCATTTAATCTTTTTTGTTGCCTGTATAGTTACAGACATGCTTGCTGACAGGTATTTTGAAATAAATTACCAAAATAATTGAAACTGGCATGATTATATTGTGGGGTTTTTTTTTGACAAATAAAATATTTGCAGAATTTTAAAATATTGTGCACAGAATTTTTAATTTTTGGTACAGAATTCCCCCAGGAGTTACAATGCTTCATTTACAGGTGAACTGAGGCAGACAGCTGAATATACATCTTTTGTCTGACAGAAACCTGCTGTCAACTCTGCCTTGATTCAGATTTTAAAACATATTTTCCACTATACATACAAGACTCCTTATGCAGTTTCAGTACATGCATTTCACAATATTAATGACCAGTGTGATCCCGACTTCAATTTAAGATCTCACATCACCTTTTTATAGATACATACTATGAAAGCAGTGTGCTGGGGTAGTGAGTTTGTCAGGCCTGATAGGAGTTGCTATTATAGAACATTGAGACTTTTGCCAATTGGCATTGAGGGGTTCTGAGAGTCACTTTGGGTCAAACCGAACCTGAACTTTTTCAGAATTTTCAATGAATTGAAAAAGTCCATTTCAGGTCTGTTCCAATACACATTCCAGGTGATTGTTCCAACCACTGAGCCAAAGGTAACAAAAGGGACAATACCAACACCTCTTCTTCCACTGTCTGCTTTACAAATGGTCAAAACTACTTGTGTCAAATTCATGTACAGTTTCAGATCAACTGAAACCATGTCATGACCCACAGGTCCACAAGCACATGGGAGCAGCCACGCCCCAATTCACCACCCGGCAGCCTGCAGGTGACTGCTTACCCGAGACCCACAAAGCCCAGCCCCAACGTGAAGCTCCGCCCCTAAAGTCTGATTGACGTGGTTCCAGAGGGCTGATTGGCCTGCTGGCTCTACTTAAGCAAGCAGCGGGTGAGGAAGCTGTCTGAGCCACTGGGCTCCACCTGGCTCTAGAGTATGTGCCTCCTGCTCCTCACTCTCCTGACATCTGACTTGCGATTCCCGAACACCAGTTTGTATCCTGACCCAGCTGACTCTTGACTTCTGTCTCGTGACTGTGGACTCTGGCTCTGACCACTAGGTCTTGCCACCCGTGATCTGGCTATGACACTGCGTTTTTCACTGAATAAACCATTCACATGAAAAATTGCACCCACCTCTAATTATGGCCCCAGTCCTCAGCTGTATTAGGATCTTTAATAGAAGGCTCTAAGTAGCAGCCCAACCCAGGAACGCCTATAACTTTGTCCCTTTAAAAATGATGCAAGAACAGGGATCAGAAATGAGAAAAATGGAGGGATGTAGTGGTGGCCTTCAGAGAAGCAGGTTATGAAGGAGACTAGTTCATTTAACCTAGTAAAGTCTGGTCTACCCCTAGTTTTTGCACTAATTTAACTACATTGGTAGAAAAAACAATGTAATGAAATTGGTGCCCACTCCTGCTGTGGGTGGTGTTGTGCTGATCTTGAGGGGTTTTCAGTGCTATAGCTTGGCTCAGTAATCCAACAGCACCAGACTATCACTCTGAAGGGAAGGGCAGCGCGGGACAGGAAGAAAGGAGCGAGGAAAGGTTTGCAAGCAGAGGAAGGGCCTGACGGAGACAAAGTCCCCCATGCTACCAGGTGCCACAGATCCCACTCCATCCTGAGGAGCGAATTGCCTGCATCTCCAGCCACTCTTCCCGGTAAACTGCCTTGCCTGAGCCCTGGGTCATGCAAGCTCCATGTTCCCTTTGAATCTGAAATGTGGATAAAGCAATGTTGGCAAGGTAATTATCCCTGCCTGTCAAACTTTGCACTTGGTTGCTGTCTGCAGACAGCTGGAGAGTGATGAATCCCTTTGTGCTCACGGCAGCTTTGGATTTGCTCCAGGAAAAGGTGAAAAGAGAAGGGGAATTTCTGTATTAACATTCCCCCCAGCACTGATCTTACTGACTTATATCATCTATGTATGAGAAAAGGGCTCCGCCAGAGCCTGAGGGAGGCTCACCTTGAGGTGCCAGAGTTTGAAAAGAGCTCAAGACTGGATCTTCAAGGCCCCAGCACCAGCCACTGGGGCCAGATTTTAAAAACATGGCCAACATGGACCCAGAATGTGCTGAGCCCTTCTGAAAAACCTGCCCCTGGAGACCTGTCTGATACAGTTGGCCCTGCAGTAGCAGGGACCTTTGGGCAATGGTCCACACAGCTGTGAACTTTTACCCTGGTTGACCACATATGTCATGTGACAGCTCATTTAGTGCACAAGAGCTGCATCCATTGGATGTGGATCAGACCCAAGGCTTTTTACGGTGCACTGTCTGGATATGAGTTCCGGTGCCCCATCTGCCTTTTCCTTCTCTCTCTCTGTTCAGGAATTTATAGCTATAGGCATTGTTCATTTATGTTCTTAGAAACAGCAGTATCCTGAAGTTCTTAGGAGCTGGATGCTGTGTCAGATACGGCAACTGCATGCAATATCTTTGGGGACCATATTGTATGAAGTTTATGAATGGTTTATATATCACTGTGGACCAGGGGTTGTTCCAACTCCAGCAGGGAATGGTTACCTCAGCTCCGCCAGGAACTAAAAACAGTAGGGGGTTCTAAAGGTGAATCACTCAGTTTGTAAACACCCCTTGGAGAGGCTTTCATATACTGGTTCAAACTGGATTTTCCAGAAACAACAAAAATGTTTTTGATATTAAAAAGGCTGGGTTTATACTAACTCAGAGCCTTCTTGCTGATCTAGCAAACAGACAGGACCTTCTCATAGACTTTAAGGCTAGAAGGAATCATTCTGATTATCTAGTCTGACCTCCTGCATATCACAGGACACAGAACCTCACCCATCTGCCCCTGTAATAGACCCCTAAGCTCTGGCTGAGTTACTGAAGTCCTCAAATCATGGTTTAAAGACTTCAAGTTACAGAGAACCCACCATTTATACTAGTTTAAACCTGCAAGTGATTTGTGCCCTATGCTACAGAGAAATATGGACAAATCCCAGGGTCTCTGCCAATCTGACCCAGGGGAAAATTCATTCCTGACCCTGAGCATGTGGGCATGACCCAGCAGCCAGACACCTGGGAAACAGTTATCTGTAGTAACTCAGAGCCCTTCCCATCTAGTGCCCATCTCCGGCGTTGAGGATATTTACTACTAGCAGTCGCAGATGAGCCATATTTCATTGTAGGCAATCTCAACATACCATCCTCTCCGTAACCTTATCAAGCTCAATCTTGAATCCAGTTAGGATTTTTGCCTCCACTGTTCCCCCTGGGAGACTGTTCCAGAATGTCAGGTGATGGGTTGGATCACAGAAACCCGCTTGGGGCTACCAACTGATGTGCCAAGACTACTTCTGCCCCCGCTTTCCTGCCCTGGCAGCTTGGGACTTCAGTGCCCTGCCAGGTTTGAGCCAGACCTGCTAGCCTGCTGCAGACCTAGACCCAGGTCTGAAACATGTCCCCTAACAGCTGTAGGCTTAACTGAAAGCAGCTTAAGAAGTGTTCCTGTCTGTAACACTCAGATGCCCAACTACCAATGGGGTCCAAACCCCAAATAAATCCATTTTACTCTGTATAAAGCTTATACAGGGTAAACTCATAAATTGTTTGCCCTCTATAACACTGATAGAGAGATATGCACAGCTGTTTGCCCCCCCAGATATTAATACATACTCTGGGTTAAATAATAAGTTAAAAGTGATTTTATTAAATACAGAAAGTAGGATTTAAGTGGTTCCAAGTAATAGCAGACAGAACAAAGTGAATCACCAAGCAAAATAAAATAAAACACGCAAGCCCATGCCCAATACAGTAAGAAGACTGAATACAGATAAAATCTCACCCTCAGAGATGTTCCAGTAAGCTTCCTTTTACAGACTAGTCTCCTTCTAGTCTGGATCCAGCAATCACTCACATCCCTTGAAGTTACTGTCCTTTGTTCCAGTTTCTTTCAGGTATCCTTGAGGGTGGAGAGGCTATCTCTTGAGCCAGCTGAAGACAAAATGGAGGGGTCTCCCAGGGGTTTAATAGACTTTCTCTTGTGGGTGGTCACTCCTCCCTCCACCTGTGTAGAATCCAGCTACAAAATGGAGATTTGGAGTCACATGGGCAAGTCACATGTCCATGCATGACTCAGAACTTATAGATAGCAGCCATTGTTCACATGCTACCTTGAACGTCCTCAGGTAGACTTCTTATGTGGTTTGGAGCCTCTCAAGATCCATTGTCTGTTAAGTGTTTCTTGATTGGGCACTTAACTTTAACATTCCTTTCTCAAGAATGTGACCAAATGCTTTACTAAGGCTACTTAGAAATCAAGCAAGTACATGGCCAATATTCATAACTTCGAACACAAAAATGATACATGCATACAAATAGGAGGAATAGATTCAGTAGATCATAACCTTTACAGAGATATGTTACATGGCATATGTAGCATAAAACATACTCCAGTTATGTCATATATATACATTCATAAGCATATTTCCATAAAGCCTTATGGGGTGTACTGTCACACTTCATTCCTCAGATGGTTGGAAACCTTCACCGAATTTCAAGCCTAAACTTGTTGATAGCCAGTTTATAGCCCTTTTTTCTTGTGTGAATACTGGTGCTTAACTTAAATAACTCCTCTCTCTCCCTGGTATTAATCCCTCTGATGCATTTATAGGGAGCAATCCTAGCTCCCCTTGGCCGTCATTTGGTTAGGCTAAACAAGCCAGGCTCCTTGACACTCCTCCCGTAAAGTAGGTTCTCCATTCCTCTGATCATCCTCAGAGCCCTTCTCTGTACCTGTTCCAGTTTGAATTAATCTTTTTTAAATGTGGGATCCCAGAATTGCACTCAGCGTTCCAGGTGAAGGTGACTTCAACTTCCCAGATATAGATTGGAGAACAAGTGCTAGTAATAATAATAGGGCTCAGATTTTCCTAGATGTGATAGCTGATGAATTCCTTCATCAGGTAGTTGCTGAACCAACAAGGGGGGATGCCATTTTAGATTTGGTTTTGGTGAGTAGTGAGGACCTCATTGAAGAAATGGTTGTAGGGGACAACCTTGGCTCGAGTGATCATGAGCTAATTCAGTTCAAACTAAATGGAAGGATAAACAAAAATAAATCTGAGACTAGGGTTTTTGATTTCAAAAGGGCTAACTTTAATAAATTAAGGAAATTAGTTAGGGAAGTGGATTGGACTAAAGAATTTATGGACCTAAAGGCGGAGGAGGCCTGGGATTATTTCAAGTTAAAGTTGCAGAAGCTGTCAGAAGCCTGTATCCCAAGAAAGGGGAAACAATTCATAGGCAGGGGTTTTAGACCAAGCTGGATGAGCAAGCATCTCAGAGAGGTGATTAAGAAAAAACAGAAAGCATACAAGGAGTGGAAGATGGGAGGGATCAGCAAAGAAACCTACCTTATTGAGGTCAGAGCATGTAGGGATAAAGTGAGACAGGCTAAAAGTCATGTAGAATTGGACCTTGCAAAGGGAATTAAAACCAATAGTAAAAAGTTTTATAGCCATATAAATAGGAAGAAAACAAAGAAAGAAGAAGTGGGACCGCTAAACACTGAGGATGGAGTGGAGGTTAAGGATAATCTAGGCATGGCTCAATATCTAAACAAATACTTTGCCTCAGTCTTTAATGAGGCTAATGAGGAGCTTAGGAATAGTGGCAGCATGACAAATGGGAATAAGGATGTGGGGGTAGATATTACCATATCCGAGGTAGAAGCCAAACTTGAACAGCTTAATGAGAGTAAATCAGGCGGCCCAGATAATCTTCATCCAAGAATATTAAAGGATGGCACATGAAATTGCAAGCCCATTAGCAAAAATTTTTAATGAATCTCTAAACTCAGGGGTTGTACCGTTTGACTGGAGAATAGCTAATATAGTTCCTATTTTTAAGAAAGGGAAAAAAAGTGACCCGGGTAACTACAGGCCTGTTAGTTTGACATCTGTAGTATGCAAGGTCTTGGAAAAAATTTTGAAGGAGAAAGTAGTTAAGGACCTTGAGGTCAATGGCAATTGGGACAAATTACAACATGGTTTTACAAAAGGTAGATCGTGCCAAACCAACTTGATCTCCTTCTTTGAGAAAGTAACAGATTTTTTAGCTAAAGGAAACGCAGTGGATCTAATCTACCTCGATTTCAGTAAGGCATTTGCTACAGTACCACATGAGGAATTATCGGTTAAATTGGAAAAGATGGGGATCAATATGAAAATTGAGAGGTGGATAAGGAACTGGTTAAAGGGGAGACTACAGCGGGTCATACTGAAAGGTGAACTGTCAGGTTGGAGGGAGGTTACTAGTGGAGTTCCTCAAGGTTCAGTTTTGGGACCAATTTTATTTAATCTTTTTATTACTGACCTCGGCACCAAAAGTGGGAGTGTGCTAATAAAGTTTGCAGATGACACAAAGTTGGGAGGTATTGCCAATTCAGAAAAGGATCGGGATATCCTACAGGAAGATCTGGATGACCTTGTAAACTGGAGTAATAGTAATAGGATGAAATTTAATAGTGAGAAGTGTAAGGTTATGCATTTAGGGATTAATAACAAGAATTTTAGTTATAAGCTGGGGACGCATCAGTTGGAAGTAACGGAAGAGGAGAAGGACCTCGGAGTCCTGGTTGATCACAGGATGACTATGAGTCGCCAATGTGATGTGGCCGTGAAAAAAGCTAATGCGGTCTTGGGATGCATTAGGCGAGGTATTTCTAGTAGAGATAAGGAGGTGTTAGTACCGTTATACAAGGCATTGGTGAGACCTCATTTGGAATACTGTGTGCAGTTCTGGTCTCCCATGTTTAAGAAGGATGAATTCAAACTGGAACAGGTACAAAGAAGGGCCACTAGGATGATCCGAGGAATGGAAAACCTGTCGTATGAAAGGAGACTCAAGGAGCTTGGTTTGTTTACCCTAACCAAAAGAAGGCTGAGGGGAGATATGATTGCTCTCTTTAAATATATCAGAGGGATAAATACCAGGGAGGGAGAGGAATTATTTCAGCTCAGTACCAATGTGGACACAAGAACAAATGGATATAAACTGGCCATCAGGAAGTTTAGACTTGAAATTAGACGAAGGTTTCTAACCATCAGAGGAGTGAAGTTCTGGAACAGCCTTCCAAGGGAAGCAGTGGGGGCAAAAGACCTAACTGGCTTCAAGATTAAGCTAGATACGTTTATGGAGGGGATGGTTTGATGGGATAACATGATCTTAGTCAAGGGTCAATTAATTGCCATCAGTGGTAAATAGGACCAATGGTCAATGATGGGATGTTAGAAGTTACTACAGAGAACTTTTTCCTGGGTGTCTGGCTGGTGAGTCTTGCCCACATGCTCGGGGTTCAGCTGATTGCCATATTTGGGGTCGGGAAGGAATTTTCCTCCAGGGTAGATTGGCAGAGGCCCTGGAGGTTTTTTGCCTTCCTTTGCAGCATGGGGCACGGGTCACTTACCGGAGGATTCTCTGCATCTTGAAGTCTTTAAACCATGAATTGAGGACTTCAGTAGCTGAGACATAGGTGAGAGGATTATTCCAGGAGTGGGTGGGTGAGATTCTGTGGCCTGCATTGTGCAGGAGGTCAGACTAGATGATCATAATGGTCCCTTCTGACCTTAAAGTCTATGAGTCTATGAGTCTATGAAGTCTCACCAGTGCTTTGTATAAAGGCAATAACATTTCCCTATCTCTACTGGAAATACCTTCCTGATGCATCCAAGGACTTTGTTAGCCTTTTTCATGGCCACATCACACTGGAGGCTCATTGTCATCCTGTGATCAACCAATACATGCAGGTCTTTCTCCTCTTCGGTCACTTCCAACTAATACATCCCCAGTTTATAGAAAAAATTATTGTTGTTAGTCCCTAAATTCATGAACTTGCACTTTGCACTATTAAATTTAATCCCATTTCTATCACTCCAGTTTTCAAGGTCATCCAGATCTTCTTGTACAATATTCCGGTCCTCCTCCTTATTGGCAATACCTCCCAATTTTGTGTCATCTGAAAATTTTATTAGCATGCTTTTTGTGCCAAGGTCATTAGTGAAAATGTTAAATAAGATTGGTCCCAAAACCAATCCCTGAGGAACTCCACTAGCAACCTCCCTCCAGCCTGATAGTTCACCTTTCGGTATGACCTGTTGTAGACTCCCCTATAACCAGTTCCTTATCCACTTTTCAATTCTCATATTAATCCCCATCTTCTCCACATTAACTAAAAATGTGGAACTATATCAAATGACTTACTGAAATCGAGGTGAGATAAGATCTACTGTATTTCCTTTGTCTAAAATTATCAGTTAGCGTCTCAAAGAAAGAGATCAGATATGGCATGATCTACGTTTTGTAAAACCATGTTGTATTTTATCCCAGTCTGTCCAAGGGCCCCAACCCTTATGGAAGTATTGGAAAGACTTTGGCCTACTAGGGCCCCATAAAACTGATGAGTGACCTCTGGTAAGCTTTCAGCATACGTATAGGGGCTTTTAATGCTTTAAATATGTTTTCCATGTAATGCTTTTACCATAAGAATAAATGTGCTTGCTTAAAAAGAGCTGTGTGGTAACTTACAATTACTGTTCATAGCTCTTGGAGGAGGAAGCAAAGCACAGGTCCTGGCCTATAGGCAGACTAGCTTGCTGAGGTTATCACAGTGTAATCCAGAGAGCTGTGTAGCCTTAAAACCCCCAGCCAGAAGTGAAAAAGACTTGGGTCTCTGCCCAAGACAGGTGGAAGCTGGGACCTGGAAACCTTAAGTGGGTGACCTTGAAGGCCCACAGAGTGGGAACACAAGTGCAGTTACCGTGAGATGGTGACAGAAACATCCCTCTGCTTTGACAGAGGAGGTGGGGAACAAGGAAAGTTTTTTTTCCTGCCAATGCCTTTTTCTCTCCTGAAGGCACAGCAGCTTTGCCAATATCATACAGTCCCAAGGTTGAAAGTAGCTGGTTGTAATGTCCAGTCACAGAGCACCAGCCGTTCCCAGCCTAATGCTGCTTGAAGCCCCTAGAGCAGTCCCTGGGCATATCTTATCTTCTTCCTGCTGCAGCTGGCCATGACTGACTGGGACAGAGCTCTCTGATGAGGACTCTGGTGAGCCATGCTTCTGGCACCTCTAGTCTGGACTACTGGAACTCACTCTAACCACTATAAACTGCTTGAAGGTGGCACATCGTGAAGCAGCACATCAAGGCCTGGTCTGCACTTAACATTTTTGTTGGCATAGTTATGTTGGTTTGAGTGTGAACCGATACCCAACTGACCTAGTTGTGCTGGCTACAGCCCTGGTGTAGACACAACTATTCCAACAAAAATGTTTTTTTACTCCATTCAGGGAGCTGGTATATGCTGTACCAGTAATGGCACTCTTCTGCCATATAAATTGTGTCTCCATGAGGAGGGTTTGCCAATATGGCTCTACTGGTATAGATACCAGCAACCTCTTTCTAGTGTAGACAAGACCCAAATTAGCAACAGATGCGAATGTGAAATCCTCACACACGTGCTTCAGACGCTGTGTCTACACTTTGACCTGGGAGCAACATTCCTAACTTAGAATCATAGAATATGAGGAGATATACCTACAATCGCTCAGATTGGGCTAACAAGCTAAAAATAGAGGGTAGCCATAGTAGCGTGAGTGGCTAGCTAGCCACCACGAGTACATACCTGTCCAAAATGCTAGGCACATACTTGGGGTGGCCAACCCCTCCAGACACTGGCTCCATCATGTTTACACTCTATTTTTAGCCCTCTAGTTCAATCAGCACTGTGTGGGTACGTCTCTTTGAACTGGGAATCACGTGTCAGCCCAAAGTATTAATATACCCCCAAACTCTGCCAGTTCTCCATTCGCATCAGAGCTGAGTTTAGAGTCCTGATTCTACTAGGTACTCATGGATTATGGCCAGGCTCCCACCATGCCCTGGTTCTCATGGGAGACTTTAATCACCCCAATATCTGCTGGGAGAGCAATAGAGCGGTGCACGGACAATCCAGGAAGTTTTTGGAAAGTGTAGGGGACAATTTCCTGGTGCAAATGCTGGAGGAACCAACTAGGGGAAAAGCTCTTCTTGACCTGCTGCTCACAAACAGGGAAGAAACAGTAGAGGAAGCAATAGTGGATGGGAACCTGGGAGGCAGTGACCATGAGATGGTCGAGTTCAGGATCCTGACACAAGGAAGAAAGGAGAGCAGTAGAATAGAGACCCTGGACTTCAGAAAAGCAGACGGAAGATTCGGGGAACTACAGGCCAGTCAGTCACACCTCAGTCCCTGGAAAAATCATGGAACAGGTCCTCAAGGAATCAATTCTGAACCACTTAAAGGAGAGGAAAGTGATCAGGAACAGTCAGCATGGATTCACCAAAGGGAAAGTCATGCCTGACTAGCCTAATTGCCTTCTATGATGAGATAACTGGCTCTGTGGATGAGGGGAAAGCAGTGGATGTGCTATTTCTTGACTTTAGCAAAGCTTTTGATACAGTCTCCCACAGTGTTCTTGCCAGCAAGTTAGAGAAGTATGGGCTGGATGAATGGACTGTACGGTGGATAGAAAACTGGCTAGATGGTTGGGCTCAACGGGTAGTGATCAATGGCTCAATGTCTAGTTGGCAGCCGGTATCAAATAGAGTGCCCCAAGGGTCAGTGCTGGGGCCGGTTTTGTTCAATATCTTCATTAATGATCTGGAGGATGGTGTGGACTGCACCCTTAGCAAGTTTGCAGATGATACTAAACTGGGAGGAGTGGTTGATACACTGGAGGGTAGGGATAGGATACAGAGGGACCTAGACAAATTAGAGGATTGGGCCAAAAGAAATATGATGAGGTTCAATAAGGACAAGTGCAGAGTCCTGCACTTAGGATGGAAGAATCCCATGCACTGCTACAGATTAGACACCGAATGGCTGGGCAGCAGTTCTGAAGAAAAGGACCTAGGGGTTATGGTGGATGAAAAGCTGAATATGAGTCAACAGTGTGCCCTTGTTGCCAAGAAGGCTAACGGCATTTTGGGTTGTATAAGTAGGGCATTTCCATCAGATCGAGGGACGTGATCATTCCCCTCTATTCGGCATTGGGGAGGCCTCATTTGGAGTACTGTGTCCAGTTTTGGGCCCCACACTACAAGAAGGATGTGGATAAATTGGAAAGAGTCCAGCGGAGGGCAACAAAAATGATTAGGGGGCTGGAGCACATGACTTATGAGGAGAGGCTGAGGGAACTGGGATTGTTTAGCCTGCAGAAGAGAAGAATGAGGGGGGATTTGATAGCTGCTTTCAACTACCTAAAAGGGGGTTCCAAAGAGGATGGATCTAGACTGTTCTCAGTGGTAGAAGATGACAGAACAAGGAGTAATGGTCTCAAGTTGCAGAGGGGGAGGTTTAGGTTGGATATTAGGAAAACCTTTTTCACTAGTAGGGTGGTGAAGAACTGAATGGGTTACCTAGGGAGGTTGTGGAATCTCTTTCCTTAGAGGTTTTTAAGGTCAGGCTTGACAAAGCCCTGGCTGGGATGATCTAGTTGGGGTTGGTCCTGCTTTGAGCAGGGGGTTGGACTAGATGACCTCCTGAGGTCCCTTCCAACCCTGAGATTCTATGATTCTATGCCCCCAGGACAAGTATGCTCTTCGGGGATCCACTGCCAGGCATTAGCAACAGCGCCTTCTCAGTGCAGGACCCCAGCTCTGGAACTCCTGCCGGAGGAAACCACATGAAACCAAACCTCGGAGTGTTCAGATCATGGTGTAAATTGCTCCTGATCAGTGAAAACCTCCACCCAACCCTGAATCGAACCTCTTACAAATACGTGGGAATACACAAATCCCACAAACCATGAGTCCCCTTCTCAGCCTTTGAGGTGCAAAAAGAAAAGAACGCCTGTCTGTACTTTGTGCAGCACAAACATACACCATGACAGGAGCCAAGCAAAACTGTAAATAGACAGACAGGATTAATATCAGTCACCTTTCCCCATGGCCTTGCCTTGGGAGCTGCTGTCCACAAAGGTGTTGCTAAGGGGCTTAGCCCCTTGCACCCAGCTCAGAGCTTCTCTCTCTGGCTTCTCAGTTCAGTCTCAGGAAGGCTTTACTCTCTCATATTTTCTATTTAAAAAATCTATTTCACTTCTCTCAACCGTTTCGAAATGAGTCATTCACAGGAGCTGCTGTCTTTCCCCTGAAGGACTGGATAGGAGAGTCCTTGAGTTTCAGTATTATTGTTTATTTCTACAGAACAGTAAATATACAGGGCACTTTTCAACACACATAAGAACACAAAGTCCAGTTTCTGATGAGTTTACAATCTGATTCAGAAAAAAACTTTGCACAAGAAACACCAAAATCCCAGCCTGGGAAGACAGAGACAATTGCAGAGGAGAGCAAAGCCAGCTGAGCTCTGAGAAGAGTTTGTCATGAAAGGAAAAGATATTTTAGGAGGTACTTGTCTTTAATTCATTAAGGATCAGAGAAAAGCTCTTCCAATGTTCTCAATCTCCTAAAACTGCTACAAACATTGCTGTGTTGAAATGTGTTCCTCTAGATATCTTCAGATTTACACTGATACATAGCTGTCTGTTGACTGCACCTACTGTATTTTTAAGGTCATGATGGGTAAATGGTACTCAAGGCTCCTGGCCCAAGTGAGACAGTTTCTGATTCAAAGACTTCACCAAACCAAATCATACCAGTTGTTGAAGAATTCATGTATCCTGAGTTGGACAAAGGAGAAGGATGGGCGCTACACTGAGCAGTCATGATGGGGCTTGGGGGTACAATTCAGACCAGTGAGAGGTTGTGTCACCATTTCTAATCCTGGGTGCCTTGCAGTGCTTTGTGTGGTTAGATGTTTGGCTGTGTATATGTGTTTTTCCTGTGTGCTGCCCCAGCTTTCTGCAGACCAACAGCACAGAAGACCTTGAGCGAACCGCCCAATGACCACAAGATCTGTTAAGGTACAAAGGCGCCAGGCCAGGCTTATTGTCAACAGAGCACGGTAATAGCACCTGGTAGACTTTACGAGGATACTAAGACATGTATGCCCGTGACAATGGACACAGCTCAGTGAATGGTGAGACTTTCCATTCCCCTCTCAGCTGGACAAAGATACTCCCTCTGAGATACATCTTTATACCCTGATACAAACAAGTTATGTACTGCCTCAGACATAGTTAGTTACTGCCCCCTGATGTGGCTAGTTATCACCTTGTACATGTTGGTTCCATCAAAACATCTCTATTATGTACTGTCATCCTGACTTTATCTTTTAAGAGGGGTCAGTGTGTTACTGTTATCCTTGGGAATGTATTTGTACCATCCTTGATATCGGGATGTTTTGGTACCACTTAATATTGGAATGTGTTTGTGTAAGTACTCTGTGCTTAGCACTTCTTAGAAATATGTATTTCTGCAATATCAGTCCTGTTCAGATTCTGTATATTGGTCCTGCCTTATACCAGGCCTCTAATACAAGGGCTTATGTCTTAAGATCTCTTCCTAGTACACTTTGCTGCTATAGCTCCCAACCTAGATGCTCACAGCCAGCCTACAAACATGCCGGTCACACCCTAAGTGTCTGTGTGCTAGACAGCCCTGACCAGGAGTGGCTGCCCTCTGTCCTGCCACTACAGCAGTCCCTGGCGAGTGAAAGGTGTAACTGCGGCACCTCTCCAGCAGGATGTATTTTCTAGGCAGAAAACAAATTCTGCAGGAGACATGAAATTAGCTGTTACCACTCAAGAAAGAGATTTTGGAATCATTGTGGGTAGTTCTCTGAAAACATCCACTCAATATGCAGTGGCAGTCAAAAAAGCTAACAGAATGTTATGAATCATTAAGAAAGGGATAGACAATAACACAGAAAATATCATACTGCCTCTATATAAATCCATGGTACGCTCACATCTTACATAATGCATGCATATGTGGTTGCCCCATCTCAAAAAAGATATATTGGAATTGGAAAAGGTTCAGAAAAGGGTAACAAAAATGATTAGGGGTATGGAACAGCTGCCGTATGAGGAGAAATTAATCAGTCCGAAAACTTTTCAGCTTGAAAAAGAGATGACTAAGGGGGGTTATGATATAACCTAAAGCTCCCCCATTGCAACTTGAGACCATTACTCCTTGTTCTGTCATCTGCTACCACTGAGAACAGTCTAGATCCATCCTCTTTGGAACCCCCTTTCAGGTAGTTGAAAGCAGCTACCAAATCCCACCCCATTCTTCACTTCTGCAGACCAAATAATCCCAGTTCCCTCAGCCTCTCCTCATAAATCATGTGCTCCAGCCCCCTAATCATTTTTGTTGCCCTCCGCTGGACTCTTTCCAATTTATCCACATCCTTCTTGTAGTGTGGGGCCCAAAATTGGACACAGTACTCCAGATGAGGCCTCCCCAATGCCGAATAGAGGGGAATGATCACGTCCCTCGATCTGCTGGCAATGCTCCTACTTATACAGCCCAAAATGCCATTAGCCTTCTTGGCAACAAGGGCACTGTTGACTCATATCCAGCTTCTCGTCCACTGTAACCCCTAGGTCATTTTCTGCAGAACTGCTGCCTAGCCACTCGGTCCCTAATCTGTAGCAGTGCATGGGATACTTCCATCCTAAGTGCAGAACTCTGCACTTGTCCTTCTTGAACCTCATCAGATTTCTATTGGCCCAGTCTTCTAATTTGTCTAGGTCCCTCTGCATCCTATCCCTACCCTTGAGTGTCTCTACCACTCCTCCCAGTTTAGTGTCATCTGCAAACTTGCTAAGGGTGCAATCCACGCCATCCTCCAGATCATGAATGAAGAAATTGAACAAAACTGGCCCCAGGACCGACCTTTGGGGCACTCCACTTGATACCAGCTGCCAACTAGACATTGAGCCATTGATCACTACCCGTTGAGCCCGATGATCTAGTGAGCTTTCTATCCACCTTATAGTCCATTCATCCAGCCCATATGTCTTTAACTTGCTGGCAAGAATACTGTGGGAGACTGTATCAAAAGCTTTGCTAAAGTCAAGGAATAACACGTCCACTGCTTTCCCCTCATCACAGAGCCAGTTAGCTCATCATAGAAGGCAAATTAGGTTAGTCAGGCATGACTTTCCCTTTGGTGAATCCATGCTGACTGTTCCTGATCACTTTCCTCTCCTCAAAGTGCTTCAAAATTGATTCCTTGAGGACCTGCTCCATGATTTTTCCAGGTGGCAATCTGGGGTGGTGGGCATCCAAAGAATAAGAATAATTGTCATAATTCTTTCTGTTAATGTTCCCAGCACACACACAGAGAAATTAAATAAAAATGTAAATACTCTTGCTGGAAGGTTGCAGCAAAACACTCCCTTATTTCTTAGTATTCAGAATGATAACACACAAAAATCCCAAAACAGAGAGAGATGAAGCAGGCTGCTCCTTAAAACAGAGAGTCAGCATTCACCCCACCTTACTGCAGGCTGGCTGGCTGCCAACTGACCCAGGGTTTGTCTTATATGAACAGTTAGTTCATGGCAAGATGGGGCATAAATCTACCCCGCACTAGCCTGCCATGCAATAAGTGTCCCTGTGGACCCTGCCATGATGCACTAAATGTTCCATAATGCACTTTGATTACAAAATTTTGTAACTTTTCAGTTTCCAATACACCACATTCTCCATACTGAGGGTGGCGCTCATTCTGGTGGTGTCACACTGCAGGGTCAAGGAAAACTCATCACAGAGTTCCAGAACAATGCCTTTCTGTATCCAGACATTCTGAAGGCACCTCCAGTCATTCCAGGTCTCCAGAACAACCTGGCACCACCACTCATGCTGATTGAACAGTGCTCTGCTGGATCAAGGAATCGATCATATAGAAATGTCTGCATGGAATCAAATGCCGAGTTCTCCTCTAGCGACTCCCGCTACCTGAAGGATCTCCCTACAGGCACTATGTACACCTCACCACGAGCTCTCCAACACAACACAGTGTGCTTTTCTGTCATCAAAATAGCCAGGAGTGCTGCATTCCTCTGGGTTGTATCCATGAGAACAGTTTAGAAATGGCATGGCCTCTCTAGGTTACAGCTGGATGGGTGTTGAATGTCTGCTCCCAAAGAGCCTCTGGACTGCAGGAGGTATCTCACAATTCACGGTCAGAAATTGCCCACAAATCTCTGAGGTTGAGAGCAGTGCAAGGGACCCTGAGATGCCTCCCCACATCAAAGTGCACTGAAATCAATGCAGTGCAATGCTGTGTGGACGCAAGGCTGAAAACACAACTTTGCTTGCATCACCACAAGCCCAATAGCATGAACACACACTATTGGGAGAAATCTTTGTGAGGTGACAAGTCCTGTGTCTCTGGTGTTCTGGGCATGTGTGGATGTGCAGGATACTCTTTTACACCTATTGCCTAGTTTTGGGGGGTTTGAGTTTTGCATTGTTGTCCGTTAACAATCTTAATTGACTTCCACAAAGTGTTTTTGTGTTTGAATATTCATAGATTTCAAGGCTGGATGGGAACATTATAATCATCTAGTCTGACCTCCTGTATAACACCGGCCAGAGAACCAGAGCCGTAATGAGGGTGAGGCGAGTGAGGCACTCGCCTCAGGCGCGCATACCTGAGGGACGCAGAAGGGTCCGCCTTGCCTCGCAGGGGCGGCTACAGGCACCAGGGGCGGCAAGCTACGGGGGGCGCAGGCCAGTTGCTTTGAGGGCAGCAGTCAGGCAGCGTTCGGCGGCATGCTTGCGGGAGGTCCACCGGTCCAGCGGCTTCGGCGGCAATTCGGCAGCAGGGACGCTGAAGGCATGGGACCGGCAGATCACCCGCAGAAACGCCACCGAACGCTGCCCGACTGCCGTGCTTAAGCTGCCCGACTGCTGTGCTTGGGGTGCCCGAGCCACCCCTGTTACCTCGGGCTCCAAAATCGCTAGTTACAGCTCCGCAGAGAACTGCCCCGAAATAACTCCTTGAGCAAATCTTTTTTTAAAAATGGTCAGTGACAAAGAATCCACCATGCATCTTGTTCCAATGGTTAGTTACACTCACTGTCAAAAATTTATACCTTACTTCCAATCTCAATATGTCTAGCTTTAACTTCCAGCCATTGGATCATGTTAGACCTTTCTGTTAGACTGAAGAGCCCATTATTAAATATTAATTCCCCATGTAGATACCAATAGACTGTAATCAAGTCACCCCTTAACCTTTTCTTTGTTAAACTAAATAGATTGAGCTCTTTGAGTCTATCACTATAATGCATATATTCTAATCCTTTAATCATTCTTCTGGCTCTTCTCTGAAGCCTCAACTTCCCCTTTCTTTTATTTCTTATGTATTTTTTATGTATTTAATTTCTGCCGCTGCCTTCACTTCCCATCTAAAACAAGTCAGTTTTTACAGCTGTGACCTTCTACAATAGAGCCTTTTTGGGCATCTAGGAAGGTGTTCTTTCACGATTCCCAATTATCATTCACATTTTTCTGATTAAATTCTTCCTCCCAGCTAATTTGGCCCATCATTGGTTTTAGCTTAATCCCATATAAGCAATGGACATAACAATATTACTGCTAAGAACTGTGGTTTTACTATTGTAATTTATAAATCTCACATCCAATAATATCTGGATTTGGTTTATAAAAGAGGAGCTATTGTGCAGAAACCTGTACCCTGAATAATCTGAAGTGAGCACAAAGCAACTAAAGTTTAGTGTGACTTGTTATAGCAAATGGTGTTGAAGAAATGCAGAAGTTGGAGACAATATAGTGGTACAAATGGGATGATGCCATTTTTTCATTGCCCGGTACCTCAGAAGATCATTTCCGCCCGTTCAAAATGAGGGCAGAGTGGGTGTAAAACATAACCATTCTCATTTATAAGCTTCCACCACAGCTCTCCCTGCTACCTCCTTTCTTGATCATTGTGACAACCCCACCATCCTGCCTGTCACTCAGGTCTGTAACCTGGGCACCATCTTCAACTCAAACTTCTCTCTAGGTCCAAATAGCCAACTATGTCTAAGTTTTGCTGAGTCTTTCTGCAGACACAGCCTTTTCTCTCCATGCACACAGTTACAACTCTTGTCTAGGCTGTCATCGTCTTGTCTCTTTATTACTGCAACAGCCTCTTCTCTGGCCTTGATCAGTGCCATCTTGCCTTGCTCATCTCCATTCTGAACTCTGCTGCAAAGACCGTTCTCTTGCCGTTCACGGTGACCATGTCACCTGTCTCCTTGAATCCCTTCATTGGTTTCCTCTTCTCTATAGTCTCAAACAGGAGCAATTTGTTGTCACTTTTCAAGGCCCTTCACGACTTATCGCCACACTACCTAACATCTCTCATTCAATAGTGAAAGATTGCCGTCTGTCTCCTTTTGTTGCCTGGTGCCAGCCTCTGTCGCCCACTTGTTACATTTTCAAACAAGGCCCTTCAGCCCTTTTTCCACGCTGCCCCTAATGCTTGGGAGAAACTCCCTGCAAACATCGGCAAAACTAACTTATTATCCACCTTCAAAATTCTCCTCAAAACTCTCGTTTGCCATGATGCCTAAAAAAAACCCTGACATTGGTTAAGCTACTAGCAGGCTGAGATCACAGTCATGCTGACCAGTATTGTCTTGTTGTTTTCTGGGCTGTCCCAGCTGTCTGTATTCATCAATATTCCCTTGTCTTATTCTTCGATTGTAAGCTCTTTGGGCCAGGGACTTTTTGTTCTATCTTTGGACAGCACCTAACACAGTGGGATGCTACTCCATGACTGGGGCTCCTAGCTGCTATGGTAACACAAATAATAATAATAATAGCTAATAACTTTGCACTGGTGGAAGCAACTGTACAAGGAGCCAGGCAATGGAGAATCAGACCTGCTATGTTTAAAGTAAAGGAAATCCCTAGGGATTGTCAGGGCTTCTAGTGAGGTTGCAAAATAGGTGTGACAACAAATCAGGACATTGCTGGGATGAGTGGAGGTATCTAGATGTCTGTTCTGATTGTATCAGAGGGGTAGCCGTGTTAGTCTGGATCTGTAGAAGCGACAAAGGGTCCTGTGGCACCTTATAGACTAACAGAGGTATTGAAGCATAAGCTTTCGTGTTACCTCGTTATCTCTAGCCTGAATCTTCCCTGCACTTTTATATCTGCCTCTGGACATTTCCACTGCTTGCATCCGAAGAAGTGGGTATTCACCCACGAAAGCTTATGCTTCAATACCTCTGTTAGTCTATAAGGTGCCACAGGACCCTTTGTCGCTTGTTCTGATTGGTACATTTTGATGGGGCAAGGTGGCCACCCCTTGCTGGTCATTCCTTTCCTGAGTATGGCTTGAGAAGGAGGGATGAGTTGCTATATGTGAACTAGCCTCACCATCACAGCTGTTACATTCACCACTTCCTGCTAGCTGGGCTCCAGAATTTATCATCATACCCTTGTACTGATTCCAGAATAAATCCTAAGCAGGCCAAACATGGACAGGCCCCACCTCGCCATAGGGCTCTAAATCTTGCCCAACACCAGGGATAGGAACCTGAGTGTCCTGCTATCTCTCTCCCAGGTATGTTAATTTCCTCCCCCATCTTATTTCTTCTACCACTTCCCAGATTTCTCTTCCCGCCTTTGTGTAATATGGGTCTGGCTAAAGCCCTCTCTGCATTAAGGACATTTTCACTTGCACTGGTGCAGGTTGTCTCATTATAGTCACCACCTTAGCCAGCCTGGATACCTGCAAAGTTGGTAGAAATATTAATTTGCCCCAATTCAGAGCAGCAGTATCCAAGGGGGTTCTATCCCACCTTCCTCTGGCTGGAAGTGTGTGACTCCCCTTCAGAAGTCCTCCAGGCCTTTGTCACTCCCATGGGGATCACTGCAGTAGGCTTTACTCGGGGCTACTGGTTTAATCAGAATGTCATGTTGTGCTGAGTCAAATACCTTAGAGAGCCCAAGCATGATTACACCTGCATAGTTACCTTTATCAACCAGACTTGCAATCTCATCAAAAATGATACAAAGTTTGTTTGACAGGACACATTTTGCTAACATCATGCTGATTGACAGTAATTATACTCCCATCCTTGAATTCTTTCCAGATTGTATCCTCTATCAGCCTTTCCATGATTTTTCCTGGGATTGATGTCATTCTAACCAGCCTGTGATTACCAAGTGATCCCATTTATTTTTTTTAAATATTGGCACAACAGTAGCTTTTTTCCAGTCTTCTGGAACTTCCCCAGTGTAGGACTGCAGAGACCTAGCACACCACGGTTGGGATGAATGACTGTATTTCTTGTTTACACACTCTTACCTCCTGGCTCTATGCTCCTTAGTCCTCATTCTAAACGTTCACAACTAATACTGCACACTCCTTTCTGAAAAGGGAAGGGTGATACAATCTTGATCCAAACCTGACATTAAACAACATATAACAAGAATAAAATAGCAGCACAAAACAAGAATAATCATCGCTAGGGAGGACAGGGTAGACTGCCTGAACCTTCAGCCTTGTGTAAGGGATTTATTCGCCCTTTTAAAGACATTTGGCTATTAGTCCTCTGACTTCCTTGAATTCTCAAGATCTTATGTAATCCTCCAGGAGGCCATTGGTCTCTAGTTGGGTATCTTCTCTCAAGGACAGGATCCGGAGGACATGCTGGTGGTTCGGCAGGGTGTTTTTCACAGATTCAATCTTGGGGTGGCAATCAGGGTGCATTGGAGGCCCACCTGTTGATGCAACAAGATGACACTGGTAACAACAGTTGTTGCCTATTGGCTCCCTGACAAAGTAGGATTGAGGGGTTCTGGCACATCCCTTGCACTGTCACCTTTTCTTGAGAATCTTTCACCCAAACTTGATCTCTTGCATTTAGTACGCTCAAGGATTTGACTCTGTGGCACCAGTCACAATCCCTCTTCTGATGTAGTCTCAGGAAATCAGGCCAACAAGGGCCTAGCTGGGAAGGGCTACTAGACCTCAACTTTCTTCCCATCAGTAGTTCCACAGGACTGCATCCATTTGCTAGAGATGTTACCCGTGTGCCAAGAGAGGGAGATGAGGATCTGAGGATTTAGAAATAAGTTATTTTATTGTCTTTACTGCACATTCTGCTTCACCCTTACTCTGAGGAAACTGTGGGCTGGATGTGACATGAGTGAAACTTTGTAGATATGTACAAACTTCTTAAAATTCTCAGAGGAAAACTGAACACTGTTTCTGTCCAATTAATCAACATCCTTCTTAAATTGGGGGCAGCAAACTGGACACAATATTTCAGCAGCAGTTGCACAAATGCCAAATAAAGAGGTAAAATAACCTCTCCACTCCTACTCGAAATTTCTCTGTTTATGCATCCAAGGATTGCATTAGCTCTTTGACCACAGCATCACATTAGGAGCTCATGTTCAGCTGATTATCCACCACAACCCCCATCTTTTCCAGAGTCATTGCTTCCCAGGACAAAGTCCCCCATTTTGTAAGCCTACATTATTTGTTTCTAGATGTAACATTTATGTTTAGTGGTGTTAAAACCCATATTGTTTGCTTGCTCACAAATTACCAAGAAATCCAGATTACTAGGTCAGTGACCTGTCCTCTTCGTTATTTACCACGCTTCTATTTTTGTGTCTTCTGCAAACTTTATCAGCAACGATTTTATGTTTCTTCCATGTCATTGATAAAAATCTTAAACAGCATAGGGCCAAGAACTGATCCCTGTGGGACCCCACAGGAAACACTCCCTATTGATTAGGGTTCCTTGTTTACAGTTACATTTTGACATCTATCACTTAGTCACCTTTTGATCCATTCAATGTGTACCATCTTAATTTTATATCAGACTAGCTTTTTAATCAAAGTGTCAACCAAGTCAAATGCCTTAACAGATGTCTATTATGTCAGCACTATTACTTGTATCAACCAAAATTGTAACATCATCATCATAAAAAAAATTGGTGTGGATATTAGACCTAACTGATAGACAAAATAATGAGGGGATGGGCTATTCTATCCATCATTCCCTTGTTGGATTCTTAAAGACTTTGGGGGGGAAATTAAATTGACAGGATCTATTTTCCATAAACCCATGTTGATTTGCATTAATTATGTTACTCTCCTTTACATCTTTATTAATCTAGTCCCGTTTCACCTGCTCCATTATCTTGTCCAAGATTGATGTCAAGCTGACAGACCTATAAATACTCACGTCATCTTGCTTGCCCTTTTTAGAAACTGACACAAATTCACTTTCTTTCAGTCTTCTAGAACTTTCCCAGTGCGCTAAGACTTCTTGAACATCAACATTAAAGGTCCAGCGTGCTCCTCAGCCAGCTCTTTTAAAACTCTTGGTTGCAAGTTATCTGGGTCTGCTGATTTAAAAATGTCTAACCTTAGTAGCTTCTATTTAATACCCTTCGGAGACACTAATGGAATGGAAAGAGAGTTATCATCAATATATGATGATTCTATATCATCTGTTTGTCCCCAAATACAGAACAGAAATATTTATTGAACACTTCTGCATTATTATTGATAATTCTACCATTTCCACCTACTAATGGACTAATGCCATTGTTGGGATTCTTTTTGTTCCTAATATATTTTAAAACTCCTTTTTATTATCTTTAACTTTGTTGGCCATAGATTTCTCCTTGTGACTCTTTGCTTTCCTTATCCATTTTCTACAGTTCCTGACTTCTGATTTATATGCCTTACTATCAACTTCCCCTTTCTTCCATTTGTTACATATATATATTTTATTGCTTTTTTTATTACAGCTACCTTCACTTCCCCTCAAATGAAAAAGGGGATTTTTTTTAACCAGCATGGCCTTCTTCCTCAGTTATGGGATTGTGGCTTTTTGGGTATCTAGTAAGGAGTTCTTAAATGATTCCCAAATATTATTCATATTATTCTGATTAAATTCTTCCTCGTAATTGTTTT
Source organism: Macrochelys suwanniensis (assembly GCA_033296515.1). NCBI lineage: Eukaryota > Metazoa > Chordata > Testudines > Chelydridae > Macrochelys > Macrochelys suwanniensis. The sequence goes on from CM065795.1 coordinate 6,737,954, forward strand.
CAGCTTTATGAAACTGGCTCTATTAAAGCATTGGTTCTTCTTTATCTGTTAGGACAAGGTCTAATGAAGAATTATCCCCTATTGGCTGCAACACTTTCTAAGTCAGGAAATTGTCATAAGAACATAAGAACAGCCATACTGGTCAGACTAATGGTCCATCTATCCAGTATCCTGTCTTCCAACAGTGGCCAATGCTGGGAGATTCAGAGGGGATGAACAGAATGCGTAATCATCAAGTGATACATCCCCTGTCAACCATTCCCAGCTTCTGGCAAACAGAGGCTAGGGACACTTCACAGCATGGTTTTGCATTCCTGCCCATCCTGGATAATAGCCATTGGTGGACCTATCCTCCATGAACTTATCTAGTTCTTTTTTTGTACCCTGTACTTGGCCTTCAAAACATCCTTTGGCAAAGAGTTCCACAGGTTGACTGTGCATTGTGGAAGAAATACTTCCTTTTCTTTGTTTTAAACTTGCCTATTAATTTCATTTAGTGACCCATAGTTCTTGTGTTATGAGAAGAAGTAAATAACACTTCCTTATTTACTTTCTCCATACCAGTCATGATTGTATAGACATCTATCATATCTCCCTTTAATCATCTCTTTTCCAAGCTGAAAAGTCCCAGTCTTATTAATCTCTCCTCATATGGAAGATTTTCCATTCCCTAATCATTTTTGTTTCCCTTTTCTCTACCTTTTCCAATTTTAATATAACTTTTTTGAGATGGGGCAACCAGAACTACATGAAGAATTCAAGGTGTGGGCGTACCATGAATTTATATAGTGTCATTATGATATTTACTGTCTTATTATCTATCCCTTTCCTTATGGTTCTTAACATTCTGTTAGATTTTTTGGCTGCCACTGCACATTGAGTGGATGTTTTCAGAGAAATATCCACAATGAAACCAAAATCTCTTTCTTGAGTGGTGTAACATGGTGAGCACCCCGCTCCAGCCTGAAGGGGTTAAAAACAGCCCTGCAGAGGGCTGTGGCTGGGGAAGGCAGCAAACCTAGGCTGGGAAAGGGCTGATTGGGGAAGCAGCCACAGCTGTGGCCGACTCAATCAGGGCCCAGCTGGCCCTCATACGAGTGCTGTGGGCTGGAAGTGAGGAGTCTCTTTCCAGCCTTGGAGGGAGCAGGACCTGGCTGCCTGAGGAACAGGGTACCTGAGCCAGAGCAGTGCTGGGGAACAGGGCAAGGGAGCTGGGGAGCTCCAGCCTAGCAACTCCCCAGGCTGCGGGCCTGGAGCAAGGTCCAAGGAAGGTACTGGGGTTAGGCAGAGGCAGCTGGTCCTACGCCCGTTGCCAATGATGAGTGGTTTACAAAAAGCAGTGTGCCCCAGGGAGCGGGGGCTAGAAGCTGACTGGCAGATAGTGGGTTGGGGGTTCCCCGGGGAGGGGAGACCCAGAGACTGTGGGGATACTGCTTGGGCAGAAGCCTGGGATAAAGGGGCACCGGGGTCTGAGAGGGACATGGGGGCTGGTGGCAAGCGGGATGGCGACCAGCAGAGGGCGCTCCGGAGGCTGGTGAGCTAATTCCCTGGACAACCAGCAGAAGCTCCCACACTGGTGAGTCACTGCCCCGCTACAAGTGGTAACAGCTAATTTAGACACCATCCATTTGTATGTATAGCTGGGTTTATGTTTTCCAATGTGCATTACTTGCACTTATCAACATTGAATTTCATCTGCCATTTGGTTGCCCTGTCACTCAGTTTAGTGAGGTCCTTTTGTAACTCTTTGCAGTCAGCTTTCGACTTAACTGTCTTGAGTGAATTTGTATCATATGCAAACTTTGCCATCTCACTGTTTACTTCTTTTTCCAGATCATTTATGAATATGTTGAACAGCACTGGTCCCAGTACTAATCCTTTCTTCATTCTGAAAACTGATCATTTATTCCCACCTGTTGTTTCCTAGCTTTTAAGCAGTTACTGATCCATGAGAAGACCTTCCAACTTATCCCATGACTGCTTACTTTGCTTAAGAGCCTTTGGTGAGGGACCTTGTCAAAGGCTTGCTGAAAGTCTAAGTACACTGTATCCACTGGATCCCCCTTGTCCACATTTGTTGAGCCCCTCAAAGAATTCTAAGAGATTGGTGAGGCATAATTTCAACCAATTTGCCTGCTACTGAAGTTAAACTTACTGGCCTGTAATTGCCAGGATCACCTCTGGAGCCTTTAAAAAAATGGGTGTTACATTAGTTATGCTCCCATCATTTGGTACAGAGGCTGATATAAGCAATAGGTTAGATGCCACAGTTAGTAGTTCTGCAATTTCATATTTGTGTTCCTTCAGAACTCTGGAGTGGATACCATGTGGTCCTAGTAACTTATTACTGTTTAATTTATCAATTTGTTCCAAAACCTCCTCTACTGACACCTTAATCTGCAACAGGTGTGGGAATCTCCCTCAATCCTCTGCAGTAAAGACCAGTACAAAGAATTCATTTAGCCCTGGTCTACACTACGAGTTTAGGTCAAATTTAGCAGCGTTAAATTGATTTAACTCTGCACCCGTCCACACAACGAAGCCATTTTTGTCAACTTAAAGGGCTTTTAAAATCTAATTCTGTACTCCTTCCTGATGAGGGGATTAGCACTGAAATCGACATCTCTGGGTCGAATTTGGGTTAGTGAGGACGCAATTTGATGGTATTGGCCTCCGGGAGCTATGATCGCACTGGACAGCACTCTTAACTCAGATGCACTGGCCAAGTAGACAGGAAAAGCCCCGGGAACTTCTGAATTTCATTTCCTGTTTGGCCAGCATGGTGAGCTCATCAGCACAGGTGACCATGCAGTCCCAGAATCGAAAAAGAGCTCCATCATGGACCGAATGGGAGGTACTGGATCTGATCGCTGTATGGGGAGATGAATCCATGCTATCAGAACTATGTTCCAAAAGACGAAATGCCAAAATATTTGAAAAAATCTCCAAGGCCATGATGGACAGAGGCTACAACAGGGACGCAACACAGTGCCGCATGAAAATTAAGGAGCTCGGGAAAGCATACCAGAAAACCAAAGAGTCAAACAGAGGACTTGGGATGCATTCGTGGCCAGTACAGCTACTGGAAAAGTCTGTTAACGTGTCTGGGGATGGAGTGGAAATCCTCCATGGACATCTCCATGAAGCTCTCCTGGAGGTACTCCAAAAGCCTTTGCCGAAGATTTCTGGGGAGGGCAGCCTTATTCTGTCCTCCATGGTAGGACACTTTACCACGCCAAGCCAGTAGCAAGTAGTCTGGTATCATTGCATAACAAAGCATGGCAGTGTATGGTCCTGGTGTTTGCTGGCATTCAAGCAACATCCGTTCTTTCTCTCTCTGTGTTATCCTCAAGAAAGTGATATCATTCATGGTAACCTGGTTGAAATACGGGAATTTAATTACGGGGACATTCAGAGCTGGCCGTTCCTACTGGGCTGTTTGACTGTGGCTGAAAAGAAATCCTCCCCGGAGTTAGCCAAGTGGTCTGTTGGCGCAGAGCTGTTCGCGTTTGGCTAGCAGGAATCTTCCCTGATACCATCCACGCAGTTGCGGGAGGGGTGAAGTGATCATCCCAGCGAATTGGATGCAGGGGGGCTTTGTTGGGTTTTTGCTGCACGTTAACCCGAAAACCGCAACACCTCCTTTTAAATGGTCAACTCAACAGGCTTTGCTTGGTATGGGCAAGGAGGGTGCTGCTATTATGAAAGTTGAAGAAGCCGAAAGACTATGGCTTACCATGGCCGCCTGCAAGCCAAATTCTGTTGCCCAGCCCTGCATGTGTGATCTCTCACACCAAACCCACAAGCACTCAATATAAGATGCAAAATGCGACCTTGTACCGAAAGCACATGTACTATGTAATGTGAATAGTTTTGTTCATCGTGAAAGAGTATACCCATTGTTCTGTAAAATTTATCTTTTTAACCACTACTGTCCCTTTTTTTCCTCTCGCAGCTGCAAATGTTTCAACCCTCCCCCTATCATCTCCATCCCAAAGGCTAGTGCAGATAAGGTGGTGAAAAAAACGCACGTGTGATGAAATGTTCTCCGAGCTCATGCAGTCCTCCCGCACTGAAAGAGCTCAGCTGAATGGGTGGAGGGAAACAATATCACAGTCCAGGAAAGTGGAAAATGAACGCAAGGAAAAGCGGGATGAGCGTGAGCAGAGGAGGGATGATCGAGATGAGAGGTGGTGGCAGCACAATGAGAGGAGGCAGGATGCAATGCTGGGGCTACTGCGGGATCAAACGGCTATGCTCCGGAGTCTGGTGGAACTTCAGGAAAGGCAGCAGGATCACAGACCGCTGCTGCAGCCCCTATAGAACTGCCTGCCCTCCTCCCCAAGTTCCATAGCCTCCTCACCCAGAGGCCCAAGAACTTTGGGGGTGGGGGGGTGGGGGGCTCCAGGCACCCAACCACTCCACCCCAGAGGACTGCCCAAGCAACAAAAGGCTGGCATTCAATAAGTTTTGAAGTTTAGTGTGGCCTTGTTCTTCCCTCCTCCCCTTATCCACCACCCTACCTGCACTACCTTGGCAGTTATCCCCTATTTGTGTGATTAATTAATAAAGAATGCATGATTTTGAAACAACAATGACTTTATTGCCTCTGCAAGCGGTGATCGAAGAGGGGAGGGCGGTTGGCTTACAGTGAAGTGGTTTGGACCAAGGGGGCGGGTTTTCATCAAGAAGAAACAAACAGAACTGTCACACCGTAGCCTGGCCAATCATGAAACTGGTTTTCAAGGCTTCTCTGATGTGCAGCATGTCCTGCTGTGCTCTTCTAATCGCCCTGGTGTCTGGCTGCATGTAATCAGCGGCCAGGTGATTTGCCTCAGCCTCCCATCCCACCATAAACATCTCCCCCTTATTCTCACAGAGATTGTGGAGTGCACAGCAAGCAGCAATAACAATGGGAATATTGGTTTCGTTGAGGTCTGAACGAGTCAGTAAACTGCACCAGTGAGCCTTTAAACGTCCAAATGCACATTCTACCAGCATTCTGCACTTGCTCAGCCAATAGTTGAACAGCTCCTTACTACAGTCCAGGCTGCCTGTGTACAGCTTCATGAGCCAGGACATTAAGGGGTAGGCTGGGTCCCCAAGGATAACTACAGGCATTTCAGCATCCCCAACAGTAATTTTCTGGTCTGGGAAGTAAGTCCCTTCCTGAAGCTGTTTAAACAGACCAGAGTGCCTGAAGACGTGAGTGTCATGAACCTTTCCCGGCCATCCCCCCCTACCTGGGGGGAGGGATAGCTCAGTGGTTTGAGCATTGGCCTGCTAAACCCAGGGTTGTGAGTTCAATCCTTAAGGGGGCCATTTAGGGATCTGGGGCAAAAATTGGGCATTGGTCCTGCTTTGAGCAGGGGGTTGGACTAGATGACCTCCTAAGGTCCCTTCCAACCCTGATAGAATCATAGACTATCACACGTTGATGTTAGCGAAACGTCCCTTGTGATCAACCAGTGCTTGCAGCACCATTGAAAAGTACCCCTTGTGGTTTATGTACTGGCTGCCCTGGTGGCCCGGTCCCAAGATAGGGATATGCATTCCGTCTATAACCCCACCACAGTTAGGGAATCCCATTGCAGCAAAGCCATCCAGTATGACCTGCACATTTCCCAGAGTCACTACCCTTGGTAGCCGCAGCTCAGTGGTTGCGTTGGCTACTTGCATCACAGCAGCCCCCACAGGCGATATGCCCACTCCAAATTGATTCTCGACTGACCGGTAGCTGTCTGGTGTTGCAAGCTTCCAGAGGGCTATCGCCACTTGCTTCTGAACTGTGAGGGCTGTTCTCATCTTGGTATTCTGGCGCTTCAGGGCAGTCACAAAGTTCCATAAAAGTGCCCTTATGCATGTGAAAGTTTCGGATCCACTGGGAATCACCCCAGACCTACAACACTATGTGGTCCCACCAGTCTATGCTTTCTTCCTGGGCCCAGAATCTGCGTTCCATGGCATGAGCCTGCCCCATTGCCACCAGGATGTCCAAATTGCCGGGGCCCGTGCTTTGAGAGAAGTCTGTATTCATGTCCTCATCACTCTCGTCATCCACGCTGCCATCGCGTCCTCACCTGAATTTTCAGGTTCTGGTTCTGCATAAACTGCACGATAATGCGCGAGGTGTTTATAATAGTCATAACTGCCGCAGTGATCTGAGCAGGCTCCATGCTTGCAGTGCTATGGCGTCTGCATGGGCAATCCTGGGAAAAGGGCGCGAAATGATTGTCTGCTGTTGCTTTCACGGAGGGAGGGAGGGGCGACTGACAACAAGGGCAAATGCAAGGTATTTATTTACAATGCTTACAATTCCAGTGGTGATCTGAGCGGACTCCTGCTTTCAGAGCTATGGCGCATGCACGGGCAATCCAGGGAAAAGGGCGCGACAGGATTGTCTGCCGTTGCTTTCATGGCAGGAGCGAATGGGAGATGACTGACGACATGTACCCCAAACCACCCAAGGCTACCTTTTCCTTTAACTCATGTATTTTTAAGTAATAAAGAAAGAATGCATGGTTTCAGAACAATGTTGCTTTATTTCGAAGGGGGAAGGGTGGTTGGCTTACAGGGAGTTAAATTCAACAAAGGGGGCGGGTTTGCAGCAATGAGAAACTGGTTTTCAAAGTCTCTGTAATGCACAGCACTCCTTACCTACCCCGCCATAAACATCTCCCCCTTACAAAGGCATCATGTAGCACACAGCAAGCAGTAACAACCAATGCACATGCTAGTTGCGCTGAGGTTTGATCAACAGCGGAGGCGAGCTTGTTAACATCCAAAGGCACACTGCACCACCATTGCTCCTTACTACTGTCCAGGGTTCATGAGCTATGGGAGCAAGGGGTAGGCTGGGGTAGGTGCAACTGCGCAGTGCTGCCGGCTGTGAGAGCAGCCAGGTCGCTGGAGATCAGGATGGCAGAGTAGCAGTGGAGCGAGCAAAGCAACATTGCATTGCCGCTCCGAGGACGGTTAAAAGTCATACATATGACGATGGGTTTCAGGTCTACTGCACGATCTGCGGCCAGATTGCAGGAGCTTGGGATGTCAAAGTTGCGGTGGAAGCGGTGGAGTGAGCAAAACACTGGGGACGGCTAAAAGTCATTGTGATGGGTCCGGCACCGCAGCACCCCTTTGTGGCAGGGGTACCTGAGGTGTTGGGGCCTTGCCACTCTTAAGTCCCCATGCCCGTCCCTTTAAGGGTGTCCTGTTGTGGCCTAATGGCCAGTTTCCCCTTGCTCTCCCCTTGGTCGGGGCAGCGGGCCCTAATGGCCAGAGTCCGTGTGTCACACCCCGACTATCGGGGCAGCGTGGCCCAATGGTCAGAGTCCATATAACTCACCCCGAGGATCAGGGCAGTGTGGCCCAGCGGCCAGAGTCTTTACGACTCGCCCCGCGTATCAGGGCTGTGTGGCCCAATGGCCAGAGTTCATCGCCTTCCCTCTCCCCGGTCGGGAAGTGCTGCCTAATGGCCGGAGTAGTAGGGGGACCTGGGCCTGCCCTCTCCACCGGGTCCCGACCCAGGGCTCACCTATTGGCGGGGTTCCCCCTTGCGCTTAGCTCGACGGGGATCCACCCGCAACACGCCGAGCGTCAGTGCAGCTTTAACGTTGCCGGCTTCTAAAGTTCCCTGGGTCACTTCCTACCCTCAACGTCTGGTTCTCCGGTCCGTCCCCTCCTGTCGCAGCCTCCGTCCGGAGTGCAGAGAGCATCCCGACTTGGTTGGCCCCTGGATCCTGGAGAGTTGGCTGCCCCTCCACGGAAGCTGGTGGTGTGCTTCCTTCTCCCCCGGTGGTCAGCCCAGACTGAGCAGCCTTGCAGGCTTTTATACCTAGGCTCCAGTTGGAGCATGCCCAGCAGGGCTTCCAGGGCGGGGCTTCCTCAGCCAGCAAGGAAGGGTTAACCCCTGCGGTACCAGTGCGGGGCCACTCTGCCCTGTCACAGTCATACATAAGACGATGGCTTTCGGTCCTACTGCACGATCTGCTGCTGGATTGCAGGAGCTCGGGATGGCAGAGTTGCCGCGGAAGCGGCGGAGCGAGCAAAACACCATTGCTGTTCCAGACGGCTACAAGTCCTATTGATGAGGACGGCTGCAAGACTTGTTCTCCGGCGATGAATGTGATGCGCCTAAAATCTAAACAGGCCCACACAGGTCCGAGAGTCACTACCCTTTAGACTTGCCTGCAACAGCAGTGGTGGCGGAGAGCTGAGCAGGGTCCCGCTTGCAGTGCTATGGCATCTTTGCGGTTAGCTCAGGAAAAAAGCTGCGAAATGATTGGCTGCCGTTGCTTTCATGGAGGGAGGGAGGGAGCGAGGGTTGACTGACGACATTTACCCAAAACCACCCGAGAAAATTTTTGGCCCCATCAGGCATTGGGAGCTCAACCCAGAATTCCAATGGGCAGCGGAGACTGCAGGAACTGTGGGATAGCTACTCACAGTGCACCGCTCAGAATGTCGACACTTGCCCCGATACTGTGGACGCACTCTGCTGACTTAATGTGCTTAGTGGGGACGCACGCAGTCGACTTTATACAATCTGTTTCCAAGAATCGACTTCTGTAAAATAGGACTAATTTTGTAGTGTAGACATAGCCTTAGATTCTCCACAACAGCCGTGTCTTCATTGGGTCCTCCTTTAGTACCTTGATCATCCAGTGGCCCCACTGATTGTTTAGCAGGCTTCTGATATACTTAAAATATTTGCTGTTAGTTTTTGCATCTTTTGCTGGTTGCTCTTCAAATCTTTTTTGGCCTGTCTAATTATACTTTTTCACTTGACAGAGTTTATGCTCCTTTCAATTTTCCTCAGTAGGATTTCACTTCCAATTTTTAAAGGATGCCTTTTTGCCTCTAGCCATCTCTTTTACTCTGTTTAGCCAAGGTATCATTTTTTGGTCCTCTTACTGATTTTTTTTTATTTGGAGTATACATTTAATTTGATCCGTTATTATGGAGTTTTAAAACCTTTCCATGCAGCATGCAGGCATTTCACTCTTATGACTGTTCCTTTTAATTTTCATTTAACTAGAGTCCTCATTTGTATGTAGTTCCCCTTTTTGAAGTTAAATGCTACTGTGATGACCTTCTTTGGTATTTTCCCTCCCACAAGAAGGTTACATTTAATTACTTTGTGGTCACTATTTCCAAGCAGTTCACCTGTATTCACCTCGTGGACCACATCCTGTGCGTCCCTTAGCATAGGTGCCGACTTTTGTTGGCGCCGCTGGGTGCTCCCCCCCCTGGCCCCACCCCAACTCCACCCCCGGCCCCACCCCTTCCCCAAATCCCAGCCCCCTTCCCCCCGGGAAAAATTGGTGGGTGCTGAGCACCCACCGGCAGCTCCCCGGCAGCCCCCCCCTTGCACTCGCCCGCCCAAGTCACTTACCTTCTGGGTTCCCTGCGCGGCGGGAGGCACCTCCGGTGAGTGACTTGGGTGGGCGGGGAGCTGCCGGTGGGAGCTCGCGCCCCCAGCCCCGGCTCCTCCCCCGGCCCTGGGTGTGCTGCATTCCCCCCCCCACACCGCTTGCAAGTGGGGTGGGGGAGAGCAGCAGAGCACCCCAGCACCCACAAGGCCCTGCTGCAGCTCCCCGCCAGCCCCGCCCCCGCGCCCAGCTGCTCACCAGTGCTGCTGGGCTGGGCTGGGCTGGCTTGCTTGCTTCCTTCCCCAAGCAGGCTCCTCCCTCCAGCTCCGGCAGCACGCTGGGGGGTGGGGGAAAGTGCAGGGGCGGGGCAGCACGCCCGGGGCCAGGGGAGGAGCCGGGTCCGGGGGCAAGAGCACCCACCGGCAGCTCCCCGCCCGCCCAAGTCACTCACCTTCCGGGTTCCCTGCAAGGCCGGAGGCGCCTCCCACCATGCAGGGAACCCGGAAGGCACTTTTTTTAGCCGCAGCAGCTGGCCGCCTCTCAGCTGAGCTGCTGAGGCTAAAAAAAGCGCCTTCCGCGGAACCCGGAAGGTGAGTGTTGGGCGGCCGGGCAAGCGTGCGCGGGGCTCCCGGGGAGCTGCTGGTGGGTGCTCAGCACCCACCAATTTTTCCCCGTGGGTGCTCCAGCCCCGTAGCACCCACGGAGTCAGCGCCTATGCCCCTTAGGACTAAATCAAGAATTGCCTCTCCCCTTTTGAGTTCCAGGACAAGCTGGTGTCTAGACATTTTATCTCAGCATTCCGTCCTGAATGTACTTAGTGAATATGGGGATAGTTGAAAGCCCCCATTATTTTTGGGTTTTCTGGCATTGTAGCCGCTCTAATCTCCCTGAGAATTTCACAAACACCATTACCATCCTGATCAGGTGGTCAACCGTATATTCTTACTGCTATACTCTCAGCACTCAAGTATGGAATTTCTATCCATAGGGATTCTGTGGAACAGTTTGATTAATTTAAGATTTTTACTTCATTTGTCTCTATGCTTGCTTTCATATATAGTGTCTCTCCCCCACCAGCATGTCTTGCTCTGTCATTCCTATATATTTTTCCCTGGTATTACCATGTCCCATTGATTATCTGCATTCCACCAAGTTTCTGGGAGACCTATTATATCAATATCCTCATTTACTACCTAGCAGTCATCTATAATGTTTCAAATTTCAAATGATGTTTTAGTACTGGCAGCATGAGACCACCAGCATACATCACTCAAATTGAAGTCCCTGATGATCACACAGTTTCCCCTTCCCACCCCCTACACATTATAGGTAGATGAATAAGGAGGCAGACATTCTGTTCTCTATTGTGATTTGGTGGACTGTAACAGAACCAACCAATACCCCATCTTGTGCTTCATCTCTTAGGACATTGATCCATAAGCATTCAAATTCATTTTTTCTGAGTTATCCATGACTCAGAATCAGGTAATGCCAATTCTGATATAGATTATGACTTCCTCTCCCCTTTTGTCCACTCACTCCTTCCTAAATAGGTTATAACTATTGATTTTAATATTCCAGGCATGTGAATCATTCCACCAGGTTTCAGTAATACCAACTAGATTGAATTTATGTTCATAAATGAGCAATTCAAGTTCTTGTTTGTTACTCGGGTTCCTTGCGTTTGTGTATAGGAAATTCAAAAATTTATTTTCTTGTCCTTTGGTTCCTTGATGTAATTTTAAAAAGACTTTGCTTCATTGGGTTGGCCAAGGGTGTGTTCAGCACGTGGGGGCACATTTCACTCCCTGCAGATGTTCTCATCGAGCTCAGTAAGTTCTGTACAGATCAGAACCTTCTCATTTGGTTTTGGGACCATTACCAGGCCTTCACACTATCCAGCTGGTGTGTCTATTCTGGAAATGACACCATCTGCTCTATGTGACTGAGCTCTGCTTTCACCCTGGGCAGTAAAGGGAGGAAGACAGAACAAATGGCTTTACATCTGGTATAAGTTTAATTTGCCCAGTCCTTGGAATAATTTTGGGAACCTCTGCCTGGTCTCAGATTCCATGTCCATGGTTATTCTTCTATCCTTATAGCCAGGCCTAGGACTGTGCTTGTTGGGTGGCCAAGTAGAACAGTGCATAAGCCATCTACAATGTAGACTTCTTGGAATGTAGTCTTCTCTCCACATTTTAGAGTGGCCACAATTTTTCCTTTCACATTTAATGGGGACTGTCCTGGGCCTTTCAAGTTTTATGCATTTATCCTTCTGTAAAGTGATTCTGAACTCACAATTCCATCAGTACCTGCGTATGTTTTGAAGTGTCTTTTATACTTTCCTAAGGTGATCGTGCTGACCCAGGTTGGTCTCTTTTTGGTCAACATCCATGGCACCAAGGTGTGCGATCTCAATGCCTTTTGGATCTTATTTTTGAGAGACAGCTGCTACCATGCGTTTAGTCCAGCATTCAACTCATAATGCTGAAATTTTTAGATGTGAGATGGCTCGCCACAAGATGGACATTTTTCCATGCTCTTGTTGTACTCCTTTATTCCATGTAAGCACAGCCCTTTCTGGATCCCTTTGTACTTGTACTACTCTGGGTGGGTATTGTTTCTGGATATCCTGAGAGATTTTCCTCCCCATATCTATGGCTTCTCTAGTGGTTCCTCCTCAAGTTATTCCTGAGAAGAGTCTGTTGCTTCTGTATGTACTGATTTTGGAGGTCTATGTTCCTGGCTGTCTCTAGTGTGAGATAAGGATCATTTTGGAGTCTTTCTGATAGTTGGCAGCCCCTCAGCCCTACAACAAGGCTGATCAAGACTGCAGTCCCTTTACTCAGTGCCATTCAGCTCCCTCCATGTGACCCTGGGTGTGCACCCATGGCAAGGGGGAGGGGAGGAAGCAGGACCATGCCATCACTCTTTGCCCCATGCACCCCAGACTTCTCATTACTGGAGGTTTGCAACCATGGTAACACATTCTGTATGATCCTCTGCTAATCTTTTTGTGAATGAAAAATCCTTTCGATCCACCCAGGATATTACATTGTCCATCCAGGATCTCTTTTTCTAGTGTTCTTCTGCTATCAAGTTTCCCTTCCAGTGCCTGTAAACATGCATCGCCCCCTGAATCTCTTCAAATGTGCCCTACAAATTGAATATTTCTTTTCATAAAATCTCCTCTAACTAGCAGTTGCTGAACTCCAATTATCTCCAATACTTTTAATTGGTTACTCAGTCTATCCATAATATTTTCAGAATTTTTCTATAACAACATAATTTGAAGCACTGTAATTTCTTTATTATCAATACTTTATCCATATTTCACAGCCATAATTTAGCACCCACCAAATGTAAGTTTTTAAGAGTCAGAATTTAGTCTTCACATTTATGACCCTTCTCATCAGATGTTTATTTTTCCAGAATGTCTCTTTCACTCTTGCTATTCTGGTGCTGATTTCAGTATCTGATCTTCCATCTTCTGTAATGATGCTTTGTAAGTAGCAATAATTTCCCACTTGCTGTATCATTCATTGGAAGCTTGCATCTTTCCCCAGGATCTTGCATGTCACCGTAGGTTTTGTTTCATTCACATTCAACTCTAGACCATGGTATTTGCCTAATTCATATGTAATCTCCATTAACTTCATCAGACCTTCTGTTGTATCAGCCAGTAGCACTGTGTCATCTCCATCCATGGGTACTGTCACTGGTCGGTCCATCAGCCCTCACAGAGAGAGCGCCGATCACAACACATCGGATGCATTGTTCCAGCTAGTCCTCCAACTACCCGCTGGCCAAACTGTCAGTAGCACCGGACACCCGACTGACATAGCACACAGTAGCCTAGAACTCCTGAGCGATCCGCCAACTGCAGCCTCCCAGCAGCTGGGATTACAGGCACGCGCCACCACACCGGGCCCCATTGTCATCTCCATAACTAATATTATTCATCCATTTTTCCATTCATCTTAATATCATCTTCTGTTTCTTCAATTAATTTAATTAAACACTTGCTATAAAAGATGAATAGTCACATTATACAAACATGTCTCACTCTTATCTTGGTATCAATTAGACTTTCATTTTCATCTCCCATTATAATCACCAGTCTAACTGTTTTATTACTGGGAGTTTGTACCCATGCATCCCTACAGATCTTTATATGTTGAATAATTTGTAATGGTAGATTCTGTCAAACGTTTTTTGGAATTCAATGAAACACAAATATATTGTTTCCTCCATTTCAACTGATCTTTCTAATATGAGCTTCAAGTTCATAAGGGTGTTTATCTTGGCCTTTCCATGTTTGAAGCCATATTGTTCTTTACTTATTTCCTTAACAGTCTTTCCTTATATTTGGCCCTGAACAACTTGCAAAAGTAACTGAGAGGCATGCAATACTAGGCTGAATGTTCTGTAGTCTCTACAATCCATAGTGTTGTTCTTTTATGGGATTTGGTTACACAGTATGATTGTAAAGTCTTCTAGTAATTATACTATCTCAAACATATTCTTCATTAGATCTGACAGTGCTTTCATGCCTTCATCCCCGATGCATTTTAACAATTCAGCCAGTATTCCATCACAATCTAGTGCTTTTCCATTCAGAAGTATTTTTATTGCTGCCATGATTTCTTCATCTATTATTGGCAGGCTAACTTGATTACTCTCTAGCTGAAGTTTTCAGGCCTATCATGACCATATAAGTTCATAGTATCAGAGGGGTAGCCGTGTTAGTGTGGATCTGTAGAAGCGACAAAGGGTCCTGTGGCACCTTATAGACTAACAGAGGTATTGAAGCATAAGCTTTCGTGGGTCAATACCCACTTCTTCGGATGCAAGCAGTGGAAAGCTTGCATCCGAAGAAGTGGGTATTGACCCACGAAAGCTTATGCTTCAATACCTCTGTTAGTCTATAAGGTGCCACAGGACCCTTTGTCGCATATAAGTTCATAGAATATCAGGGTTGGAAGGGACCTCAGAAGGTCATCTAGTCCAACCCCCTGCTCAAAGCAGGACCAATCCCCAATTTTTGCTCCAGATCCCTAAATGGCCCCCTCAAGGATTGAACTCACAACCCTGGGTTTAGCAGGCCAATGCTCAAACCACTGAGCTATTCCGCCCCATAATATAGTCACACTATCTCTTGTTCTTGTCTTTAGGGTCTGTTCAATATTGTCCATTTAGGTCCATAAGAATCACATTGATCAGCTTTCTTCTGTAACTGAAGGTTCTTATTGTTGTCAGTTGGCTTGTGGGTGGGTGTTCTTTCAGCACGCTGTTCAGCTTTGCGCAGATAGCTGGTTTAAGACCTCGATAGTACTACCCGGTGCTGTTAAGTGCCGAAGGCTGGAATGTCATTGCTTTGTGACACTGTTCAGGATGCCCAGTGCTTCTGTCCTTGGAGCAGATAAGGCAGCCTGCTTATTCAGCAGGCCTCAACGTTATTTATCAAGAAAGACCACAGACATGGTTCAGTGACAAAGGCACTAGGCCAGGTTTATTGTCCCCTAAGCACAGTATTATAGACTCATAGACTATTAGACTCATATTAGTGCCCTGGCTCCATGGTTACAGGTTCACTAACACATGACTGCCTAGTAGCAAGGAGCAGCTCAGTCACCAGCGGGAATTTCTGCTGTTCCCTAGGCTGCACAAAGGGTTAAGGCAAGGTACCCTAATGTGTATAGACTGAGACAACCAATTAGAATACACACCTTACACACAACTTAGGTATGTCACGACATCTGTTTACCTCCCCTTGTTCCTGATATCATGGACAAAACATCCCTGTTCATTATTTTGTCAAACCTTCTTATCTTGTACCAGATTGGGATGAATCCGTACTAGCTGGAATATATTTACCTAACTATCTGTGCCTAGTACACTAGCAGCAACTTTGCTCAGTCTCATAGACTCATAGACTCATAGACTTTAAGGTCAGAAGGGACCATTATGATCATCTAGTCTGACCTCCTGCACAATGCAGGCCACAGAATCTCACCCACCCACTCCTGGAATAATCCTCTCACCTATGTCTCAGCTATTGAAGTCCTCAAATCATGGTTTAAAGACTTCAGGATGCAGAGAATCCTCTAGAAATGCCCCGTGCCCCATGCTGCAGAGGAAGGCGAAAAACCTCCAGGGCCTCTGCCAATCTACCCTGGAGGAAAATTCCTTCCTGACCCCAAATATGGCAATCAGCTGAACCCTGAGAATGTGGGCAAGACTCACCAGCCAGACACCCAGGAAAAAGTTCTCTGTAGTAACGTCTAACATCCCATCATTGACCATTGGTCCTATTTACCACTGATGGCAATTAATTGACCTTTGACTAAGATCATGCTATCCCATCAAACCATCCCCTCCATCAACTTATCTAGCTTAATCTTGAAGCCAGATAGGTCTTTTGCCCCCACTGCTTCCCTTGGACCGGACAGTGAATTTGAAAGCATCTGCTTTAATACGTAGCCTGACTTTGGTTCACAGCCTCTGATTCGGGCCTCAGATCTTGCACCAGGCCCAGTGCTCCAGGCTCTCTCTCTCTACTACACTTATCTTTTGATAACTCTACCTTTGGTCTCGTTATCCAATTGTTCAATTTCTTTGAATTTCTCATTCATCCATTACTAATCTGCATTTATTCTTAACCATTTTATTTAATCTTCAGTAGTGCAGCCCATGGAGCTGGTGAAGTACACAGCGGGAGCCAGGTTGCACTATCCCAAGAAATAGCCCATCCTGTGCTCTCCCCATCTAGGCAAAGGAGTTTGAGGAGGGATTGTATCCCCTCCCACTCCCCGGCTTTGGTGAGTGCAGTTCCCTGCTGACCACAGCACAGGTCAGTAGCCATGTGTCACAGTGTGGCCCTCATGCTTTCCCTGAGGGGGTGGGCTATGGGGGAGAGTGTGGGGAGCATGTTGTCTGTAGGACTGCACAGTGTGCAAGCTCCTGGAAAGGAAGAGAGAGTGCGGCGCTGTCTCAGTGGAAGAATCAAATCATAAATAACCAGAAAGGTGTCCAGACTCTCCCCTCCACATTTCCCTATTAATAGCCTTCAAGCCATCTGCGTGTGATGCTCGCTGGGATGCAGCAAAGGAAAGAGAGAAAGGCAAGCATGTAGAGTCTGTCCCCCTCTGGCTCCAGGCAGAGAGAGGAAGAATACATAGCGCTTGGCCTTGGAGACAGCAAGGTTGGGAGGAAAAAAGAGGATTATTTTGTACAATGAGGTCACTGCCCAGCACACAGAAGAGAGTCAAATGTTTTATAGGGGCAGCAGAATCGGCATCCTCCTTACAAATGACTTGGATTGCTAACAAAATGAAATTGGGGACCCTGCTCGGTGCGGCGGAGGACACTGTAATGAGACCTCTCACGGGCTAATGTATTCCCAAGCCAGTGTAATGGCTGCTTCAGTGTGTGACCTGAATGGGGTCAAGCGTTACGGCTGTGCATTCTCTGTGCTCAGCCAAATCCTTAGAAATGCGGCCTCAGAAAAGAGAAAAAAAACAGGATCCAAAAAGTGACTCATGTGAAGAGAATTAGCCCCTCGTTTGCTCTAAGGTTTAGTCAGGACTTCGCTGCACTAGCCTTGCAGAGCATGGTAACCCATCGCTCCTCTGCCCATCCAGCATCTTTCTAAGGGCCTTGGAGAAACCACAGAATGTTTCCCAAAGGAAATACACCTGTGCAAAGCTCACTGAAAGGGTGCGCTGAAGGAGTCACACCCTGGAGGAAGTAGCAGACAGCAACAAAAAGAGCATATCTCTGACCCAGTAGCATTCAGACTTCCTTTTGTTATTATCACTGACCAAGACTCCCACAGAGGGAGAGGGGGACAGGAGTGAGAAATGCAGACCTCTCCCTAATCTCTCATCTGTTCATTCTTTCCCTCCTTGCTCCTTTACACTCATCCATCTACTGCCTATCTCCCACTGTGTCTTCCCCTGCAGTGCTTTGCATGCAGCAGTGTCATCCCCATGGGTTGTTTCAAGCACAGAGAAACCCACCAGAGGCCTGTCCACACTAGGATGAAAGGTGTTGCTAACATATTCCAAACCCTAGTGAAGACAGGGCAAGTTGTATTTTTGATTTTGAAATAAAAACATTTTGGTTTGGAAAAATTCTGACTAATTGTTGCTGCGGTATTGTCACAATGAACCATTCAAAAATCACGCGACTGGCTTCCAAACCATGAGATTTAAAAACAAAGATTTTTTTTGGTCTGTCTTTTGATTTTTGAACTCTCCTTGCCCTTTCCCCTCCCCACGGTGTGTGTGAGACAACCGCAGTGTTGCCAACTCTCCCAAATGTAGTGAGGCAACATTGGCGCCTGCTTCAGGAGCTCTTGCTGGGATACTGCTGAGATCGAATCACACAGCTTTGTATAAAGAGCGCCCTGAGGCACCACACTTGGCAGAGAAACCGGTGCCATAGCAGGGCCCGCAGTCAGCACACGGGGCAGTGACAGCCGGTGCCATAGCAGGGCCTGAGTCAGCACACGGGCAGTGACAGCCGGTGCCATAGCAGGGCCCTCAGTCAGCACACGGGGCAGTGACAGCCGGTGCCATAGCAGGGCCTGAGTCAGCACACGGGCAGTGACAGCCGGTGCCACAGCAGAGCCGTGAGTCAGCACATGGGGCAGTGACAGCCGGTGCCATAGCAGGCCCTGAGTCAGCACACGGGCAGTGACAGCCGGTGCCATAGCAGGCCCTGAGTCAGCACACGGGCAGTGACAGCAGGGGCCACAGCAGAGCCGTGAGTCAGCACATGGGGCAGTGAAAGCCGGTGCCATAGCAGGCCCTGAATCAGCACACGGGCAGTGACAGCAGGGGCCATAGCAGGGCCCTGAGTCAGCACACGGGGCAGTGACAGCCGGTGCCACAGCAGAGCCCTGAGTTAGCACTTGGGGAGTGACAGCCGGTGCCATAGCAGGGCCTGAGTCAGCACACGGGGAAGTGACAGCCAGTGCCATAGCAGGGCCCTGAGTCAGCACACGGGCAGTGACAGCCGGTGCCATAGCAGGGCCTGAGTCAGCACACAGGCAGTGACAGCCGGTGCCACAGCAGGGCCCTGAGTCAGCACACGGGGCACTGACAGCCGGTGCCATAGCAGGGCCTCAGTCAGCACACGGGGCAGTGACAGCTGGTGCCATAGCAGGGCCCTGAGTCAGCACACGGGGCAGTGACAGCCGGTGCCATAGCAGGGCCTGAGTCAGCACACGGGCAGTGACAGCCGGTGCCATAGCA
Organism: Macrochelys suwanniensis; assembly: GCA_033296515.1. Classification (NCBI taxonomy): domain Eukaryota; kingdom Metazoa; phylum Chordata; order Testudines; family Chelydridae; genus Macrochelys; species Macrochelys suwanniensis. The sequence goes on from CM065795.1 coordinate 6,756,585, forward strand.
GGGCCCTGAGTCAGCACACGGGGCAGTGACAGCCGATGCCACAGCAGAGCCTGAGTCAGCACAAGGGGCAGTGACAGCCGGTGCCATAGCAGGGCCCTGAGTCAGCACACGGGCAGTGACAGCTGGTGCCACAGCAGAGCCGTGAGTCAGCACACGGGGCAGTGACAGCCGGTGCCATAGCAGGCCCTGAGTCAGCACACGGGCAGTGACAGCCGGTGCCACAGCAGGGCCTGAGTCAGCACATGGGGCATTGACAGCCGGTGCCATAGCAGGGCCTGAGTCAGCACACGGGCAGTGACAGCCGGTGCCATAGCAGAGCCGTGAATCAGCACACGGGGCAGTGACAGCCGGTGCCACAGCAGGGCCCTGAGTCAACACACGGGGCAGTGACAGCCGGTGCCACAGCAGAGCCCTGAGTCAACACACGGGGCAGTGACAGCCGGTGCCATAGCAGGGCCCTGAGTCAGCACACGGGCAGTGACAGCCAATGCCATAGCAGGGACCTGAGTCAGCACACGGGGCAGTGACAGCCGGTGCCATAGCAGAGCCTGAGTCAGCACACGGGGCAGTGACAGCCGGTGCCACAGCAGAGCCCTGAGTCAGCACACGGGCAGTGACAGCCGGTGCCATAGCAGGGCTTGAGTCAGCACACGGGCAGTGACAGCCGGTGCCACAGCAGGGCCCTGAGTCAGCACACGGGGCAGTGACAGCCGGTGCCATAGCAGGGCCCTGAGTTAGCACTTGGGGAGTGACAGCCGGTGCCATAGCAGGGCCTGAGTCAGCACACGGGGCAGTGACAGCCAGTGCCATAGCAGGGCCCTGAGTCAGCACACGGGCAGTGACAGCCGGTGCCACAGCAGAGCCCTGAGTTAGCACTTGGGGAGTGACAGCCGGTGCCATAGCAGGGCCTGAGTCAGCACACGGGGCACTGACAGCCGGTGCCACAGCAGGGCCTGAGTCAGCACACGGGGCAGTGACAGCCGGTGCCACAGCAGGGCCTGAGTCAGCACATGGGGCAGTGACAGCCGGTGCCATAGCAGGGCCTGAGTCAGCACACGGGCAGTGACAACCAGTGCCACAGCAGGGCCTGAGTCAGCACACGGGGCAGTGACAGCCGGTGCCATAGCAGGGCCTGAGTCAGCACATGGGGCAGTGACAGCCGGTGCCATAGCAGGGCCCTGAGTCAGCACACGGGGCAGTGACAGCTGGTGCCATAGCAGGGCCTGAGTCAGCACATGGGGCATTGACAGCCGGTGCCATAGCAGGGCCCTGAGTCAGCACACGGGCAGTGACAGCCGGTGCCATAGCAGGGCCCTGAGTCAGCACACAGGGCAGTGACAGCCGGTGCCACAGCAGGGCCCTGAGTCAGCACACAGGGCAGTGACAGCCGGTGCCATAGCAGGGCCTGAGTCAGCACACGGGCAGTGACAGCCGGTGCCATAGCAGGGCCTGAGTCAGCACACGGGCAGTGACAGCCGGTGCCATAGCAGAGCCGTGAATCAGCACACGGGGCAGTGACAGCCGGTGCCACAGCAGGGCCCTGAGTCAACACACGGGGCAATGACAGCCGGTGCCACAGCAGGGCCCTGAGTCAACACACGGGGCAGTGACAGCCGGTGCCACAGCAGAGCCCTGAGTCAACACATGGGGCAGTGACAGCCGGTGCCATAGCAGGGCCCTGAGTCAGCACACGGGCAGTGACAGCCGATGCCATAGCAGGGCCCTGAGTCAGCACACGGGGCAGTGACAGCCGGTGCCATAGCAGAGCCTGAGTCAGCACACGGGGCAGTGACAGCCGGTGCCACAGCAGAGCCCTGAGTCAGGACACGGGCAGTGACAGCCGGTGCCATAGCAGGGCTTGAGTCAGCACACGGGCAGTGACAGCCGGTGCCATAGCAGGGCCCTGAGTCAGCACACGGGGCAGTGACAGCAGGGGCCATAGCAGGGCCCTGAGTCAGCACATGGGGCAGTGACAGGCAGTGCCATAGCAGGGCCCTGAGTCAGCACACGGGGCAGTGACAGCCGGTGCCACAGCAGAGCCCTGAGTTAGCACTTGGGGAGTGACAGCCGGTGCCATAGCAGGGCCTGAGTCAGCACACGGGCAGTGACAACCGGTGCCACAGCAGGGCCTGAGTCAGCACACGGGGCAGTGACAGCCGGTGCCATAGCAGGGCCTGAGTCAGCACATGGGGCAGTGACAGCCGGTGCCATAGCAGGGCCTGAGTCAGCACATGGGGCATTGACAGCCGGTACCATAGCAGGGCCCTGAGTCAGCACACGGGGCACTGACAGCCAGTGCCATAGCAGGGCCTCAGTCAGCACACGGGGCAGTGACAGCTGGTGCCATAGCAGGGCCCTGAGTCAGCACACGGGGCAGTGACAGCTGGTGCCATAGCAGGGCCTGAGTCAGCACACGGGGCATTGACAGCCGGTGCCATAACAGAGCCCTGAGTCAGCACACAGGGCAGTGACAGCCGGTGCCACAGCAGGGCCCTGAGTCAGCACACGGGCAGTGACAGCCGGTGCCATAGCAGGGCCTGAGTCAGCACACGGGCAGTGACAGCAGATGCCATAGCAGGGCCCTGAGTCAGCACACGGGGAAGTGACAGCCGGTGCCATAGCAGAGCCTGAGTCAGCACACGGGGCAGTGACAGCCGGTGCCATAGCAGGGCCCTGAGTCAGCACACGGGCAGTGACAGCCGGTGCCATAGCAGGGCCCTGAGTCAGCACACGGGGAAGTGACAGCCGGTGCCATAGCAGAGCCTGAGTCAGCACACGGGGCAGTGACAGCCGGTGCCATAGCAGGGCCCTGAGTCAGCACACGGGCAGTGACAGCCGGTGCCATAGCAGGGCCTGAGTCAGCACACGGGCAGTGACAGCCGATGCCATAGCAGGGCCCTGAGTCAGCACACGGGGAAGTGACAGCCGGTGCCATAGCAGAGCCTGAGTCAGCACACGGGGCAGTGACAGCCGGTGCCATAGCAGGGCCCTGAGTCAGCACATGGGCAGTGACAGCCGGTGCCATAGCAGGGCCCTGAGTCAGCACACGGGGCAGTGACAGCCGGTGCCATAGCAGGCCCTGAGTCAGCACACGGGCAGTGACAGCCGGTGCCATAGCAGGCCCTGAGTCAGCACATGGGGCAGTGACAGCCGGTGCCATAGCAGGGCCTGAGTCAGCACATGGGGCAGTGACAGCCGGTGCCATAGCAGGGCCCTGAGTCAGCACACGGGGCAGTGACAGCTGGTGCCATAGCAGGGCCTGAGTCAGCACATGGGGCATTGACAGCCGGTGCCATAGCAGGGCCCTGAGTCAGCACACGGGCAGTGACAGCCGGTGCCATAACAGAGCTCTGAGTCAGCACAGAGGGCAGTGACAGCCGGTGCCACAGCAGGGCCCTGAGTCAGCACACGGGCAGTGACAGCCGGTGCCACAGCAGGGCCTGAGTCAGCACACAGGCAGTGACAGCCGGTGCCACAGCAGGGCCCTGAGTCAGCACACGGGGCACTGACAGCTGGTGCCATAGCAGGGCCTCAGTCAGCACGGGGCAGTGACAGCTGGTGCCATAGCAGGGCCCTGAGTCAGGACACGGGGCAGTGACAGCCGGTGCCATAGCAGGGCCTGAGTCAGCACACGGGCAGTGACAGCCGGTGCCATAGCAGGGCCCTGAGTCAGCACACGGGGCAGTGACAGCCGGTGCCACAGCAGAGCCCTGAGTTAGCACTTGGGGAGTGACAGCCGGTGCCATAGCGGAGCCTGAGTCAGCACACGGGGCAGTGACAGCCAGTGCCATAGCAGGGCCTGAGTCAGCACATGGGGCAGTGACAGCCGGTGCCATAGCAGGGCCTGAGTCAGCACATGGGGCAGTGACAGCCGGTGCCATAGCAGGGCCCTGAGTTAGCACACGGGGCAGTGACAGCCGGTGCCATAGCAGGGCCCTGAGTCAGCCCACAGGGCAGTGACAGCCGGTGCCACAGCAGGGCCCTGAGTCAGCACACGGGGCAGTGACAGCCGGTGCCATAGCAGGGCCTGAGTCAGCACACGGGCAGTGACAGCCGGTGCCACAGCAGGGCCCTGAGTCAGCACACGGGGCAGTGACAGCTGGTGCCATAGCAGGGCCCTGAGTCAGCACACGGGGCAGTGACAGCCGGTGCCATAGCAGGGCCTGAGTCAGCACATGGGGCATTGACAGCCGGTGCCATAGCAGGGCCCTGAGTCAGCACACGGGCAGTGACAGCCGGTGCCATAGCAGAGCCCTGAGTCAGCACACAGGGCAGTGACAGCCGGTGCCATAGCAGGCCCTGAGTCAGCACACGGGCAGTGACAACCGGTGCCACAGCAGGGCCTGAGTCAGCACACGGGGCAGTGACAGCCGGTGCCATAGCAGGGCCTGAGTCAGCACACGGGCAGTGACAGCCGGTGCCACAGCAGGGCCCTGAGTCAGCACACGGGGCAGTGACAGCTGGTGCCATAGCAGGGCCCTGAGTCAGCACACGGGGCAGTGACAGCCGGTGCCATAGCAGGGCCTGAGTCAGCACATGGGGCATTGACAGCCGGTGCCATAGCAGGGCCCTGAGTCAGCACACGGGCAGTGACAGCCGGTGCCATAGCAGAGCCCTGAGTCAGCACACAGGGCAGTGACAGCCGGTGCCATAGCAGGCCCTGAGTCAGCACACGGGCAGTGACAGCCGGTGCCATAGCAGGCCCTGAGTCAGCACACGGGGCAGTGACAGCCGGTGCCATAGCAGGGCCCGAGTCAGCACATGGGGCAGTGACAGCCGGTGCCATAGCAGGGCCCTGAGTCAGCACACGGGGCAGTGACAGCTGGTGCCATAGCAGGGCCTGAGTCAGCACATGGGGCATTGACAGCCGGTGCCATAGCAGGGCCCTGAGTCAGCACACGGGCAGTGACAGCCGGTGCCATAGCAGAGCCCTGAGTCAGCACACAGGGCAGTGACAGCCGGTGCCATAGCAGGCCCTGAGTCAGCACACGGCCAGTGACAGCCGGTGCCATAGCAGGGCCCTGAGTCAGCACACAGGGCAGTGACAGCTGGTGCCATAGCAGGGCCTGAGTCAGCACATGGGGCATTGACAGCCGGTGCCATAGCAGGGCCCTGAGTCAGCACACGGGCAGTGACAGCCGGTGCCATAACAGAGCCCTGAGTCAGCACACAGGGCAGTGACAGCCGGTGCCACAGCAGGGCCCTGAGTCAGCACACGGGCAGTGACAGCCGGTGCCATAGCAGGGCCTGAGTCAGCACACGGGGCACTGACAGCCGGTGCCATAGCAGGGCCTCAGTCAGCACACGGGGCAGTGACAGCTGGTGCCATAGCAGGGCCCTGAGTCAGCACACGGGGCAGTGACAGCCGGTGCCACAGCAGGGCCTGAGTCAGCACACGGGCAGTGACAGCCGGTGCCATAGCAGGGCCCTGAGTCAGCACACGGGCAGTGACAGCCGGTGCCATAGCAGAGCCTGAGTCAGCACAAGGGCAGTGACAGCCGGTGCCACAGTAGGGCCCTGAGTCAGCACACGGGGTAGTGACAGCAGGGGCCATAGCAGGGCCCTGAGTCAGCACATGGGGCAGTGACAGCCGGTGCCACAGCAGAGCCCTGAGTTAGCACTTGGGGAGTGACAGCTGGTGCCATAGCAGGGCCTGAGTCAGCACACGGGGCAGTGACAGCCGGTGCCATAGCAGGGCCCTGAGTCAGCACACGGGCAGTGACAACCGGTGCCACAGCAGGGCCTGAGTCAGCACACGGGGCAGTGACAGCCGGTGCCATAGCAGGGCCTGAGTCAGCACACGGGCAGTGACAGCCGGTGCCACAGCAGGGCCCTGAGTCAGCACACGGGGCAGTGACAGCTGGTGCCATAGCAGGGCCCTGAGTCAGCACACGGGGCAGTGACAGCCGGTGCCATAGCAGGGCCTGAGTCAGCACATGGGGCATTGACAGCCGGTGCCATAGCAGGGCCCTGAGTCAGCACACGGGCAGTGACAGCCGGTGCCATAGCAGAGCCCTGAGTCAGCACACAGGGCAGTGACAGCCGGTGCCATAGCAGGCCCTGAGTCAGCACACGGGCAGTGACAGCCGGTGCCATAGCAGGCCCTGAGTCAGCACACGGGGCAGTGACAGCCGGTGCCATAGCAGGGCCCGAGTCAGCACATGGGGCAGTGACAGCCGGTGCCATAGCAGGGCCCTGAGTCAGCACACGGGGCAGTGACAGCTGGTGCCATAGCAGGGCCTGAGTCAGCACATGGGGCATTGACAGCCGGTGCCATAGCAGGGCCCTGAGTCAGCACACGGGCAGTGACAGCCGGTGCCATAGCAGAGCCCTGAGTCAGCACACAGGGCAGTGACAGCCGGTGCCATAGCAGGCCCTGAGTCAGCACACGGGCAGTGACAGCCGGTGCCATAGCAGGGCCCTGAGTCAGCACACAGGGCAGTGACAGCTGGTGCCATAGCAGGGCCTGAGTCAGCACATGGGGCATTGACAGCCGGTGCCATAGCAGGGCCCTGAGTCAGCACACGGGCAGTGACAGCCGGTGCCATAACAGAGCCCTGAGTCAGCACACAGGGCAGTGACAGCCGGTGCCACAGCAGGGCCCTGAGTCAGCACACGGGCAGTGACAGCCGGTGCCATAGCAGGGCCTGAGTCAGCACACGGGGCACTGACAGCCGGTGCCATAGCAGGGCCTCAGTCAGCACACGGGGCAGTGACAGCTGGTGCCATAGCAGGGCCCTGAGTCAGCACACGGGGCAGTGACAGCCGGTGCCACAGCAGGGCCTGAGTCAGCACACGGGCAGTGACAGCCGGTGCCATAGCAGGGCCCTGAGTCAGCACACGGGCAGTGACAGCCGGTGCCATAGCAGAGCCTGAGTCAGCACAAGGGCAGTGACAGCCGGTGCCACAGTAGGGCCCTGAGTCAGCACACGGGGTAGTGACAGCAGGGGCCATAGCAGGGCCCTGAGTGAGCACATGGGGCAGTGACAGCCGGTGCCACAGCAGAGCCCTGAGTTAGCACTTGGGGAGTGACAGCTGGTGCCATAGCAGGGCCCTGAGTCAGCACACGGGCAGTGACAGCCGGTGCCATAACAGAGCCCTGAGTCAGCCCACAGGGCAGTGACAGCCGGTGCCACAGCAGGGCCCTGAGTCAGCACACGGGCAGTGACAGCCGGTGCCATAGCAGGGCCTGAGTCAGCACACGGGGCACTGACAGCCGGTGCCATAGCAGGGCCTCAGTCAGCACACGGGGCAGTGACAGCTGGTGCCATAGCAGGGCCCTGAGTCAGCACACGGGGCAGTGACAGCCGGTGCCACAGCAGGGCCTGAGTCAGCACACGGGCAGTGACAGCCGGTGCCATAGCAGGGCCCTGAGTCAGCACACGGGCAGTGACAGCCGGTGCCATAGCAGGGCTTGAGTCAGCACACGGGCAGTGACAGCCGGTGCCACAGCAGGGCCCTGAGTCAGCACATGGGGCAGTGACAGCGATCAGCACATGAAACCTCCCTTTACCAGTTTAGGTCAACGTGTCTGCTCTTTGTCCAAACAGTGATTCAGTCCCTCACGTGATGCGTGAAGTGACAGCCAAGTACGTTTCCTTACCAAGGGCCCTTCCTCTTGCTAGCTAGCAGGTGGCAGTGAAGCAGGCAGTGCTGGGGCTAAATGTTCTTCTGCATATGTCGACTGTTCTGCTCTGTGTTCTGCGGGTCAGAAAGAGTCAGCAGAGTCTCTTTCTCTCTGGGGAATTCACATACTCAAACGTTTTTTGGATTTGAAGATTTTTGCAAGTGAGACTCTCTCTGCACTCACAGCCTGAACTCATCTTATCCCTTTGTGTCCTGGAAGTTCTGCTAAGTGTTTTCCAATTGTTAACATCCCAGGTGCCACTTTGATTGGGGCTATTCCTTTCATTAGTGAAGGAGATGTGGCCGGGGGAACCACACAAAAGTATGACCATAATGTCCTCCCCTCTGAACTCACTGAGCGTGCAGCCCAAAAGGGGATGCAGGGGGAAGCCAACAGGCCTGTGCCAAGGGACCAGGAGGAAATGCAAGACACGTGAGATCTCTGAATGCATATTCTTTATTTTTTGGCCACGATGGGCCTCAGAGGCAGAAGAATAAAATGTGAGCGAGACAGCGGAACATCCCTCCCCGAGGAAATGAGACACGCACATAGGACCACAAAGACAAACAGGGACACCCAGACATGCAAACATGCAATTCAATGAGACTTCTTGGCATGACAAGCTGTGTTAGTATTGCTACGATGTAAGCGACAGACCACTGCAGGGCTTTGTCAGAAATAGGTTTGTTCCACCCCAGCAGAGGCCGATGCAGCATGTTTGGGGTTCGGTGCCCTGGGCCTGTTTGTCGGCAGTGTTCATCACTGTTCTTGCGATAGTCTGCTCTGCGCATGATGCCAGCTCTGACCTCCCTCTCTGTCCCCCAGGGGCAGGCATGGTTTTTCCTCATTGCTTTGTGATGAAACATCTTTTATAGCTCCTGATCATTTGAGGAAACCTCTCTCTGGACAGTCTCGCTGGCAGTCTCTCCTCTGTCCCACTGGCTGGACTATTGCTCCTGTCTGGGATTATACTGCTTGTGTCTCCTACTTTCACCTCTAGTCTTGGTTGCTGAGGGCTTGTCTACACAGAAACTGCACATATTGTGTTGGATATATCAGTGTAAACCTGGCTATAGCCGCTTAGCTTGCATCTGTATAAACCAGATTTAAACTGATATAAGTGTGTCCACACACAAAACTGAGCTGGATTAACTAAATCAGTATAAAATCCCTTTTTTAGTTAAACTGTTTGCATAGACCAGACCTAATTCTGCATTGGATGAGCATCTGCCTGAGGCTATGTCTACACTTAAACCAGTGCAGTAGTGCAGCTGCAGTGATCCAGTGTAGATACTACCTATGCCAATGGGAGAGGTTCTCCCATTGGCATAGGAAATCCACCTCCCTGAGAGGTGGCAGCTAGGTCAACGGAATTCTTCCATTGACCGAGTGCTGTCTATTCCGGGGGTTAGTGCTGTCTATACCAGGGGTCAGTGTAGCTATGTCACTCAGGGGTGTGACTATGCTGAGGTAAGTTCCCAGTGTAGACAAGCCCTTAGCTTTGCACATGTCACTGCCGTGAGGTCTCTGCGTGTGCAATCATTCCACGCAGGGATCTGGAGCAGTGCAGCATGCTGCTGGTTTGAGCTTGTTCTTCCCAATGCCCAGGTACATTGTAGTTTTATGTCCTGGATTGGCATGTTGAGCATTTTTCAGGTTGTGCAGGGCTGTTTGCTTTGTTGGATGGGGTGGGGTTGGAGTTGCTGAGCCCAGGAAATGATGAGAGTGGAATGATGTTAGGAGTGGATTATATTTGGATTCGGATTTCACTGTTGACTCTCTAATACTCTGCAGTGAAAGGAGCATTTGCTGCTCTGGCTGAGATTCCAGAAGACATTCAATAATCTTCCCTGTAAGTTGTTAGCAGGAGCCCAATCCTTGCCCGCCATTGGTGCTGACTCTTCTAGGCACACAGAAGATTTGCTTACAGAACTGCAGGGTTTCTAGTGGGATTTTAGTCCAATCAGTGTGATTATTGTGACAGCCAGCCTCAGACTTCACTCCCAGCCAGTAGAATGGGTTGGATTATATCACTGAATAGCTTTAGCAGCAGCTTTATTGGATGTTTTTATCTACCTAGTGGTTTCTTTATGACATAGAGGCTTGCAGAGCTTTTCCTTGTAATGCTTTTATAGCCAGCCTGAAGCTCCCTGATGCATTTATAATGAGTCCCATGTATGTATAATTTAGGGTTTGTTCAATCGCCTTGTCTCTGTAATAAAAGTGTCATTCTGGTTTGCTTGTTTTGGATTTTTTTCCAGAAACACCATGATTTTGTTTTTTTCCCATGTGTTACAGTTGGTTCTAGAAGGTGTAAGTTTCTCTAGACACCCTCTTGGACAGGAGATAGTCTGACCAGGTCATCAGTACACAGCCAGCATTATATCTTCAGGGAAATCATTGATGTACCATGTGTGGTGATCTGGGTCAGGCTGAGATACCATTTGTGTGTTATCTCCCTTTCTTGTTGGAAATCCTGTTTGCATGTTGTTTACTTTTACCCAGACGGGGATGGATAGTGCATGGTTTTAATGGGGTCGTGTTTTCCCCCCAGTTCAATTTTGTGGTGATTTAATGGTCAGTTCAGGGTGCTAGATAGATTCAAAAGCTATTTAAAAGCCTATGAAGCTGATGAGCCATTTGCCCTGAGTTTTGTTTTTTACATATTTGTTAATGAACATCTGCAGGGCAGAGTGAGCTCGCAACAGAGTGAGGGAGCACAGCAACTGAGTAAGATGCAAAGGCAAGGAGAATCTGACTGCAGGGGGAGGAGGTCGAGGGATTATAACAATTAGAAAGGCACCAAGTCCCCAAGAAAAGTAACCATCAGAAAAAAGAACAAAACAACCCACCAATTCACCTAACAAACATACCCTAAACTTGGGGTACATAAAAAAGCCCAAGAGATTGAAGACCAGCAGCAGGGTGGGAGCTACCCAGTTTACTGCACTGAGTGCAACATATAGGATTACATGCCTTGTGGGCTGGTGGCGTTGCTGTGCATGTGAGACAAGCAACTTTTGGTGTATGGGTTCTTGTGGCCAGAGTAACTGAACTGAAGGAGCAGGGCCGGCTTTAGGCCGATTCCCCCAAATCGGGGGAATCGGGCCCTGCACCTAAGAGGGCCCTGCGCCGGTGCCTAAGAGGGCCCCGCGCCAATGCCTTTTTAATTTTTTACTCACCAGCGGCGCTCTGGGTCTTCGCCAGCACTTCGGCTGTGGGTCCTTCACTCGCTCTGGATCTTCGGTGGCATTTAAGCGGTGGGTCCTTCAGTGCCGCTGAAGACCCAGAGCGAGTGAAGGACCTGCTGCCGAACACCCGGAGCGCCGCCGGGTGAGTACAAGCGGGTGCTCGAACGGGCCCCGCACTTTCTAAAGCCGGCCCTGTGAAGGAGCAAAGGGAAACAGAGAGGTACAACAAGGAGACTTTTAGAGACCTAGTAGAGTGGTTCCACCTGCTGTCCGACAGCCCCTGTGCTGTTAAAGAGGATGAAAGGCTTGGTCCAGGACAGCATCAAGCAGAAGCGGAGAGAAATGATCCCATAGTTGGGACCCACCTTCAAGATGATGTCATGGTATCACCTTCCAGTGATGTCACACTGAGACTACCCCTCCAGGGGATGGGACCCCAGTTGTTAGGAAGAGACAGCCAATAGTAATGGGACACTCGATTATTAGAACTATAGATAGCTGGGTTTGTGATGACTGGGAGAACTGCATGGTGAATTGCCTGACAGATGCGAAGGTTACAGATCTTACAAAACATCTAGATAGACTTACAGGTAGTGCTGGAGAGGAGCCGGAGGTTGTGGTATATGTAGGTACCAATGACAGAGGAAAAGCTAGGAGAGAGATCCTGGAGGCCAAACTGAGGCTACTAGGTAAGAGATTAAAGTCCAGGACTCCATGGCAGCATTCTCTAAAATGCTTCCCGTTCCATACGCAGGGGCCAGGTAGATAGGCAGAACTTCAGCGTCTCAATGCATGGATAAGATGATGGTGTAGGGAGGAATAGGTCAATGGGATCTTAGTCAAAGGTCAATTAATTGCCATCAGTGGTAAATAGGACCAATGGTCAATGATGGGATGTTAGAAGTTACTACAGAGAACTTTTTCCTGGGTGTCTGGCTGGTGAGTCTTGCCCACATGCTCAGGGTTCAGCTGATCGCCATATTTGGGGTCGGGAAGGAATTTTCCTCCAGGGTAGATCGGCAGAGGCCCTGGAGGTTTTTCGCCTTCCTCTGCAGCATGGGGCACGGGGCACTTACTAGAGGATTCTCTGCATCTTGAAATCTTTAAACCATGATTTGAGGACTTCAATAGCTGAGACATAGGTGAGAGGATTATTCCAGGAGTGGGTGGGTGAGATTTTGTGGCCTGCATTGTGCAGGAGGTTAGACTAGATGATCATAATGGTCCCTGCTGACCTTAAAGTCTATGAGTCTATGAATAATTTAGGAACTGGGGAATCTTTTGGGGGAAGGAGTAGACTAGGCAGGAGGGATTGGCTCCACCTTAAACAAAATAGAACCAGATCACTGGCATGTAAAACTAAAAACCTTGTAGAGGATTTGTGGCAAAGTACAGATTGGAGCTACTGAGGAACAGTCAAACGCTAGAGAGTCCCATTAAAAATAACACATGAAGGCAAGCAACGAAATATTGACAAAAAGTACACGTGCTTATATACAAAGTCTAGAAGTCTAAACACTAAGACGGGTCAACTAGAGGGCCTGGCATTAAATGAGGTTATTGATCGCGGAAACTTGGTGGAATGAGGTCTATCAGTGGGCCACAGTAATACCAAGGTATAAAATATATAAGAACGGCAGAGTAAGTTGTGCTGCTGGGGGAATGGCACTGTATGTTAAAAAAAATCTTAAATGAATCAAATTGTACTGTAAAATCTCTGTGGATAGAAATTCCATGATAGAATAATAAGAGCATAGGAGTAGGAATGAATCAGTGACCACCTGACCAGGATCGTGACGGTGACTGTGAAATACTCAGGGTAGTTAGAGAGGCTACAAAATCAGAAAATGCAGGAATTATGGGTGATTTCAACTACCTTCATGTTGATTGGGTAAGTGTCGCCTCAGGGCTTGATCACAGAATCATAGAAGATTAGGGTTGGAAGAGTCCTCAGGAGGTCATCTAGTCCAACCCCCTGCTGAAAGCAGGACCAACACCAACTAAATCATCCCAGCCAGGGCTTTGTCAAGCTGGGACTTAAAAACCTCTAAGGATGGAGATTCCACCACCTCCTTAGGTAACCCATTCCAGTGCTTCACCACCCTCCTAGTTTTTCCTAATATCCAACCTAGACCTCCCCCATTGCAACTTGTTCTGTCATCTGCCACCACTGAGAACAGCTGAGCTCCATCTTCTTTGGAACCCCGCTTCAGGCAGTTGAAGGCTTCTATTAAATCCCCCCTCACTCTTCTCTTCTGCAGAGTTGGTCCTGCGTCCCTCAGCCTCTCCTCATAAGTCATGTGCCCCATCCCCCTAATCATTTTCATTGCCCTCCGCTGGACTCTCTCCAATTTGTCCACATCATTTCTGTAGTGGGGGGACCAAAACTAGGTGCAATACTCCAGATGTGGCCTCACCAGTGCCAAATAGAGGGGAATAATCACTTCCTTTGAACTGCTGGCAATGCTCCCTACTAATGCAGCCCAATATGCCATTAGCCTTCTTGGCAACAAGGGAACTCTGCTGACTCATATCCAGCTTCTCATCCACTGTAATCCCCAGGTCCTTTTCTGTACAACTGCTGCTTAGCCAGTAAGTCCCCAGCCTGTAGCGGTGCAAGGGATTCTTCCGTTTTAAATGCGTAACTCTGCACTTGTCCTTCTTGAACCTCATCAGATTTCTTTTGGCCCAATCCTCCAATTTGTCTAGGTCACTCTGGACACTATACCTACTCTCCAGCGTATCTACCTCTCCCCCAGCTTAGTGTCATCCGCGAACTTGCCCAAATCCAATCCATCCCATCAGCTAGATCATTAATGAAGGTGTTATACAAAACCGGCCCCAGGACAGACCCCTGGGACACTTCACTTGATACTGGCTGCCAACTAGACATGGAGCCATTGATCACTACTTGTTGAGCCAGACGATCTAGCCAGCTTTCTATCCACCTTATAATCCATTCATCCAATCCATACTTCTTTAACTTGCTGGCAAAAATACTGTGGAAGACTTGCATGGTCTCAAGTATCAGAGGGATAGCCATGTTAGTCTGGATCTGTAGAAGGGACAAAGGGTCCTGTGGCACCTTATAGACTAACAGAGGTATTGGAGCATAAGCTTTCGTGGGAGAATACCCACTTCGTCGGATGCAAGCTTGCATCCGACGAAGTGGGTATTCACCCACGAAAGCTTATGCTCCAATACCTCTGTTAGTCTATAAGGTGCCACAGGACCCTTTGTCACTTCTGTGGAAGTGAAGGGTTAAAATCCATGTGCTGTTTATATAAGAATTTGGCATATGGACTTGTGTCAACTTTTAAAGGCCCAAAGGTCCATAGTTTGGCCAAGAGGCCAGAGGCCTAGTGAATAGTGATTAGCTAAGAGAAAATAGAATAAATAAGAGATAGTCTCGCTTTGTTTGTTTAAGTCTGGTCAGCAATATGCCAGATGTTGAAGTAATAACTAAATAATGTATCTTCTCTAAAGTTGCAAATGTGGGACAAAGACGTCCTGTCCCTGTTGTGTTGGTTTCTTCGGGAGGGAGAAGATCTTCCCACAGACCAACCTTGAGTTTATGAAGGGTTGGCATGTCAGTATAATGATAAGGCCTCCCACCTGTCTTTCCCAGGGGCCAAGCCTGCCTTAACACACAAAGAAAGCAATTCTTATTATCATATACTTTTCATTGTTTTTGCTTTAATCCCTAGGAATACATTTGTTAAATGATCAGAGGGGCTACTTCATTCCTATGGACCCCAAATCGAATTCAACATATACATATACGTTACTAATACATTTTATACTAATTAACTGTTAATTTGTGAATTTGAGACCATGGGCGGAGACATTATGTAACCTTTTGACCATTGGGCTAATGTGCTTATCTTGTCTTGCTGCTAGCCTATCCTGGGGTGTGAACTGCCCACCTCGTCACTTTCCCCTGCCCATGGAAAATCCATACATTCCATTGTAATCAATTGATTGGCAGTGTCTCTTCACCTAATAAGCAGGTGACACTCCAGCAGCGCTGTCATAATAAACTCCTATCCTTGACCTCTACACGGTGTGGAATTTATGTCCTTCAGAAGGCTGTATCAAAAGCTTTGCTAAAGTCAAGATATATCATATCCACTGCTTTCCCCATATCCACAGAGCCAGTTATCTCATCATAGGAGGCAATCAGGTTGCCCTGCTCCATGATTTTTCTGGTGACTGAGGTGAGGCTGTAGTTCCCCAGATTCTCTCTCTTCCCTGTTTTGAAGATGGGCACTACATTTGCCTTTTTCCAATAGTCCAGAACCTCCCCCAGTCCCCAGGATTTTTCAAAGATAATGGCTAATAACTCTGCAATCACATTAGCCAATTCCCTCAGCACCTTTGGATGCATTGCTTCCGGCCCCATGGACTTGTGCATGTCCAGTTTTTCTAAATAGTCCTTAACCTGTTCTTTCACCACTGAGGGATGCTCACCTCCTCCCCATACTGTGTTGCCCAGTGCAGCAGTCTGGGAGCTGACCTTGTCTGTGACGACTGAGGCAAAAAAGCATTGAGTACTTCAGCTTTTTCCACATCATCTGTCACTAGGTTGCCTCCCCCATTCAGTAAGGGTCCCACACTTTCCCTGACCTTCTTCTTGTTGCTAACATACCTGTAGAAACCCTTCTTGTTGCCCTTCACATCCCTTGCTAGCTCCAACTCCAATTGTTCTTTGGGTTTCCTGATTACACCCCTACAGGCTTGAGCAATATTTTTATACTCCTCCCTAGTCATCTGTCCAAGTTTCCACTTCTTGTAAGCTTCCTTTTTGTGGTTAAGCTCTCCGAAGATTTTTCTGTTAAGCAAGCTGGTCGCCTGCCATATTTGCTATTCTTTCTGCACATCAGGATGATTTGTTCCTGCGTCCTTAATAAGGCTTCTTTAAAATACAGCCAGCACTCCTGGACTCCTTTCCCTCTCATACTAGTCTCCCAGGGGATCCTGCCCATCAGTTCCCTGAAGGAGTCAAAGTCTGTTTTTCTGAAGTCCAGGGTCCATATTCTGCTGATCTCCTTTCTTCCTTTTGTCAGGATCCTGAACTAGACCATCTCATGGTCACTGTTGCCCAGGTTGCATCCGACGAAGTGGGTATTCACCCACGAAAGCTTATGCTCCAATACCTCTGTTAGTCTATAAGGTGCCACAGGACCCTTTGTTGCTTCTACAGATCCAGACTAACATGGCTATCCCTCTGATACTTCTACTCCCCCTACCAATTCTTCCCTGTTTGTGAGCAGCAGGTGATGCAGAGATAAAGTTTCTGGATACCATAAAAGACTGTTTCTTGGAGCAACTAGTCCTGGAACCCACAAGAGGAGAGACAATTCTTGATTTAGTTCTAAGTGGAGCACACCATCTGGTTTAAGAGGTAACTGTAGCTGAATCTCTCGGTAATAGTGACTATAATGTAATTGAATTTAGCATCCTTGTGGGGGTGGGGGGGAATAGCAAAGAATCCACCACAGTAGCATTTAACTTTAAAAAGGGGCACTACATGAGAATGAGGATGCTAATTAGACAGAAATTAAAAAGAGCAGTCAAAAGCATAAACTGTGTCAGGCACTCAGCTGGCTCTGTTGTGGCTGCCTTATGACCCAATGAGCTCGGCTAGTTCTGCCCTCTGATTCTGCTACAATCACTAGGCTAGACTCCGGTTCCAATCCCTTGGCCTACACCCTGGTGTGTTACAAACTGCCCGCGAAAGCATGGAGACTACTCAAAAACACCATAATAGAGGCTTAGACTACCCCACATCAAAAAAGACAGTAGGAGGACCAGAAGAATGTCACCATGGCTAAACAGCAGAGTGATGGAGACCATTAAAGACAAAAAGACATCCTCCTAAAATTTGGAAGTCAAATCCCAATGAGGAAAATAGGAAGGAGCAAAAATTCTGGCAGGTAAAATGTAAAAGTCTAAGAAGGCAAGCCAAGAAAAGAATTGAGAAACAACTTGCTAAAGACCACAAAAACTAACAGTCAATTTTTTTAAGTATACCAGAAGCTTGTCAAACAGGCAGTGGGGCCACTAGACAATACAGGTGTTAAAGGATCACTCAAGAAAGACAAGGCCATTGCAAAGAAGATAAATTAATTCTTTGCATTGGTCTTCACTGCAGAGGATGTGGAGAGATTCCCACATCAGAGCTAGTCTTTTGGGTGACAAATCTGAAGTACTGTCCCAAACTGATCTGTCAATTGAAGAGGTTTTAGAACAAATTGATAAACTTAACAGTAATCAGTCACCAGGACCAGATGGTATTCACCTAAGAGTTCTGAAGGAACTCAAAAATAAAATTGCAGAATTACTAACTGTATTAAGTAACTTAGCACTGAAATCAGCCTCTGTATTAGATGACTGGAAGGTAGCTAATGTGATGCCAATTTTTAAAACAGGCTCCAGAAGAAATGCTGGCACTTACAGGCTGGTAAGCCTAACTTCAGTACTGGGCAAATTGGGAGAAACTATAGCAAAGAACAGAATTATTAGACATATAGATAAAAACAATTCGCTGAGGAACGATCAACACAGCTTTTGTAAAGGGAAGTCATCCCTTACCAATCTATCAGAATTATTTGAGAGAGTCAACAAGCATGTGGACAAGGGTGATCCAGTCGATATAGTGTACTTGGATTTTTAGAAAGCCCTTACCAAAGGCTCTTAAGGAAACTATGTATCCATGGGATAAGAGGAAGATCCTCTCATGGATCAGTTTCAGCGTAGTAGCCGTGTTAGTCTGTGTCAGCAAAACGAAAATAAGAAAGAAAAACTTGTAGCACCTTAGAGATTAACAAATTTATTTCAGCATAAGCTTTCGTGGGTTAGTACCCACTTCATCGGATGCATCCGATGAAGTGGGTACTAACCCACGAAAGCTTATGCTGAAATAAATTTGTTAGTCTCTAAGGTGCTACAAGTTTTTCTTTCTTATTTTCGTTCTCATGGATCAGTAACTGGTTGAAAGATAGGAAACAAAGAGTAAGAAGAAATGGCCAGTTTTCACAATGCAGAGAGGTGAAAAGAGGAGTCCCGCAAGGTTCTGTACTGGATCTATGCTGTTCAATATATTGATTCATAATCAGGAAAAGGGGTGAAAAGTGAGGTGGCAAAGTTTGCTGATGTCCTAAAATTATTCAAGATAGTTAAGTACAAAGCAGACTGCAAAGAGTTACAAAGGAATCTCACAAAAATGGGTGATGGGGCAACAAAACGGCAGATGAAATTCAAT
The DNA here is from genome assembly GCA_033296515.1 of Macrochelys suwanniensis. NCBI lineage: Eukaryota > Metazoa > Chordata > Testudines > Chelydridae > Macrochelys > Macrochelys suwanniensis. Next base: position 6,774,667 of record CM065795.1, read on the forward strand.
GTTGTAAAGTGCAAAATAAGTCACACCGGGAAAAATAATCCCAACTATATGTATATAGGGATATAATGTAAATTAGCTACTACCACCCAAAAGAGAGATCTTAGAATCACTGTGGATAGCTCTTTGCAAACTTTCACTTAGTCCACAGCAGCGGTCACAAAGACTAACAGAATGTTAGGAACTATTAGGAACAGGAGCTGCAAACAGGGGAGTTTGAGAGGAATTGCTCCAGGTAAAGCAGGAGCAAATACAGGACCCTTGGGGTAAGTGGCTGTCTGTAGTGTGTGTTTGGGGGTACTTGCTGTGTGATCATTTGTTTGTTTGTTTGAAGGACCGTGTGCTGTGGCTGGCAGTTGGAAGCTGAGCTTCTACACCAGGCTTGAAACCTAGAAGCCTTAATCGGGGGGGGGGGGGGGGGGGGGGGCTAATCAGGGAGTCCAGGGCTTTATAAAGCAGTGAGCAAGCGACCAGGGAGCTTTGTGAACAGGAGCTGCAAACAGGGGAGTTTGAGAGGGAGTTGGGAAGGGGAGTGCGAAGGGGGAAAGCTATCCTTGCCATTCCTAACTCCTTTAACCCAAACTAAAGGCAGAGGCAGAGCAACCAGGGGGCTGCAGACGGGGGAGTGAGTATCTGTTGAGGGGACAGTTTGGCAGTTTGACCGTGTGCTTGATTGTTTGATTGCCTGTTTGAATAGTGTGAATTGGGAGTGCTTTGTTCCAGGCTCTTCTAAAAAGACAGTCAGTCAGCTGCGAACCAGCTGAGCAGCGAATAGCAGAGAAGCAAACAGGTGGAGTTAGCCAGGGAGTTCGCCTGGAGAGAGCCAACTGCGGCATCCCCCTTGCAGGTTTCCCTGAGCAGCTTCTGCCACAAGTGAGGAAACTCTTCGAAGGAAGGGACTATGGATAATGAGCGATCCGCTGTCGTGACCTGCACAGGATGTGCCATGTTTGTCTTTCTTCCACAGGAAAGAAGCGACTTTGTCTGTACAAAGTGCAAGCTGATCTCCATATTGGAGGAGAAGATTCAAAGTCTGGAGAAACGAGTATCAACCCTGCGTTCCATAAAAGAAAATGAGGAGTTCCTGGATAGACATCAGGATAGGCTTCAGCGGGCACAGTGTTCTGAGGATTCAGAGCAGGCTACGCAGCGGGGACAGAAGGCCAGTGAGGATAATTGGTGACATGTGACCTCCAGAAGAGGAAAGAGTATGAGACAAGTCCATGTACCAGAAACGCATATTCAGATGAGCAACCATTTTCATGTTCTCTCCACAGGTACTAGTGCAGAGAGTGGAGTGAATGATACATCTGAGGGAACAGAGCAGAAGGAGACTCCACTGATTGGAAGGCATGAGATGCACAGTCCTAGGGATGGGGGTTCCACGACCACCACTCCCAAGAGGAGGAGGAGGGTGGTGGTGGTCGGGGACTCTCTCTTCAGGGGGACTGAGTCATCTATCTGCAGCCCTGACCGGGAAAACCGAGAGGTGTGCTGCTTGCCAGAGGCTAGGATTCATGATGTGACGGAGAGACTGCCGAGACTCATCAAGCCCTCAGATCGCTACCCCTTCCTGCTTCTCCACGTGGGCACCAATGATACTGCCAAGAATGACCTTGAGCGTATTACTGCAGACTATGTGGCTCTGGGAAGAAGGATAAAGGAGTTTGAGGCGCAAGTGGTGTTCTCGTCCATTCTCCCTGTGGCAGGAAAATGCCGGGGTAGAGACCGTCGAATCGTGGAAGTCAACGAATGGCTACGCAGATGGTGTCGGAGAGAAGGGTTTGGATTCTTTGACCATGGGATGGTGTTCCAAGAAGAAGGAGTGCTAGGCAGAGATGGGCTCCACTTGACGAAGAGAGGGAAGAGCATCTTTGGAAGCAGGCTGGCTAACCTAGTGAGGAGGGCTTTAAACTAGGTTCACTGGGGGAAGGAGACCAAAGCCCCGAGGTAAGTGGGGAAGTGGGATACCGGGAGGAAGCACAAGTAGGTGAGTGCAAGAGGGGAGGGCTCCTGCCCCATACTGGGACAGCAGGACAATCGGTGAGTTATCTTAAATGCCTATACACAAATGCAAGAAGCCTGGGGAACAAGCAGGGAGAACTGGAAGTCCTGGCACAGTCAAGGAATTATGATGTAATTGGAATAACAGAGACTTGGTGGGATAACTCACATGATTGGAGTACTGTCATGGATGGATATAAACTGTTCAGGAAGGATAGGCAGGGCAGAAAATGTGGGGGAGTTGCGTTGTATGTAAGAGAGCAGTATGACTGCTCAGAGCTCCAGTATGAAACTGCAGAAAAACCTGAGAGTCTCTGGATTAAATTTAGAAGTGTGAGCAACAAGGGTAATGTCGTGGTGGGAGTCTGCTACAGACCACCAGACCAGGGGGATGAGGTGGACGAGGCTTTCTTCCAGCAACTAACAGAAGTTACTAGATCACAGGCCCTGGTTCTCATGGGTGACTTTAATCACCCCGATATCTGCTGGGAGAGCAATACAGCGGTCCACAGACAATCCAGGAAGTTTTTGGAAAGTGTAGGGGACAATTTCCTGGTGCAAGTGCTGGAGGAACCAACTAGGGGAAAAGCTCTTCTTGACCTGCTGCTCACAAACAGGGAAGAAATAGTAGAGGAAGCAATAGTGGATGGGAACCTGGGAGGCAGTGACCATGAGATGGTCGAGTTCAGGATCCTGACACAAGGAAGAAAGGAGAGCAGTAGAATACAGAGCCTGGACTTCAGAAAAGCAGACTTTGACTCCCTCAGGGAACTGATGGGCAAGGTCCCCTGGGAGAATAACATGAGGGGGAAAGGAGTCGAGGAAAGCTGGCTGTATTTTAAAGACTCCTTATTGAGGTTGCAGGAACAAACCATCCCGATGTGTAGAAAGAAAAGTAAATATGACAGGCGACCAGCTTGGCTTAACAGTGAAATCCTTGCTCATCTTAAACACAAAAAAGCAGCTTACAAGAAGTGGAAGATTGGACAAATGACCAGGGAGGAGTATAAAAATATTGTTCAGGCATGCAGCAGTGAAATTAGGAAGGCCAAATCACACTTGGAGTTGCAGCTAGCCGGAGATGTTAGGAGTAACAAGAAGGGTTTCTTCAGGTATGTGAGCAACAAGAAGAAAGTCAAGGAAAGTGTGGGCCCCTTGCTGAATGAGGGAGGGAACCTAGTGACAGAGGATGTGGAGAAAGCTAGTGTACTCATTGCTTTTTTTGCCTCTGTCTTCACAGACAAGGTCAGCTCCCAGGTGGCTGCACTCCGCAGCACGGTATGGGGAGGAGGTGACCAGCCCTCTGTGGAGAAAGAAGTAGTTCGGGACTATTTAGAAAAGCTGGACGAGCACAAGTCCATGGGGCCAGATGCACTGCATCCGAGGGTGCTAAAGGAGTTGGCCGATGAGATTGCAGAGCCATTGGCCATTATCTTTGACAAATCATGGCAATTGGGGGAGGTCCCGGATGACTGGAAAAAAGCTAATGTAGTGCCCATCTTTAAAAAAGGGAAGAAGGAAGATCCGGGGAACTACAGGCCAGTCAGTCTCACCTCAGTCCCTGGAAAAATCATGGAACAGGTCCTCAAGGAATCAATTCTGAACCACTTAAAGGAGGGGAAAGTGATCAGGAACAGTCAGCATGGATTCACCAAGGGCAAGTCATGCCTGACTAACCTAATTGCCTTCTATGATGAGATAACTGGCTCTGTGGATGAGGGGAAAGCAGTGGATGTGCTATTTCTTGACTTTAGCAAAGCTTTTGATACAGTCTCCCACAGTGTTCTTGCCAGCAAGTTAAGGAAGTATGGGCTGGATGAATGGACGGTAAGGTGGATAGAAAACTGGCTGGATGGTCGTGTTCAACGGGTAGTGATCAATGGCTCCATGTCTAGTTGGCAGCCGGTATCAAGTGGAGTGCCCCAAGGGTCGGTGCTGGGGCCGGTTTTGTTCAATATCTTCATCAACGATCTGGAGGATGGTGTGGACTGCACCCTTAGCAAGTTTGCAGATGACACTAAACTGGGAGGAGTGGTTGATACGCTGGAGGGTAGGGACAGGATACAGAGGGACCTAGACAAATTAGAGGATTGGGCCAAAAGAAATCTGATGAGGTTCAACAAGGACAAGTGCAGAGTCCTGCACTTAGGACGGAAGAATCCCATGCACTGCTACAGACTAGGGACCGAATGGCTGGGCAGCAGTTCTGCAGAAAAGGACCTAGGGGTTACAGTGGACAAAAAGCTGAATATGAGTCAACAGTGTGCCCTTGTTGCCAAGAAGGCTAACGGCATTTTGGGCTGTATAAGTAGGGGCATTTCCAGCAGATCGAGGGACGTGATTATTCCCCTCTATTCGGCACTGGTGAGGCCTCATTTGGAGTACTGTGTCCAGTTTTGGGCCCCACGCTACAAGAAGGATGTGGATAAATTGGAAAGAGTCCAACGGAGGGCAACAAAAATGATTAGGGGGCTCGAGCACATGACTTATGAGGAGAGGCTGAGGGAACTGGGATTGTTTAGCCTGCAGAAGAGAAGAATGAGGGGGGATTTGATAGCTGTTTTCAACTACCTGAAAGGGGGTTCCAAAGAGGATGGATCTAGACTGTTCTCAGTGGTAGAAGATGACAGAACAAGGAGTAATGGTCTCAAGTTGCAGAGGGGGAGGTTTAGGTTGGATATTAGGAAAAACTTTTTCACTAGTAGGGTGGTGAAGCACTGGAATGGGTTACCTAGGGAGGTGGTGGAATCTCCTTCCTTAGAGGTTTTTAAGGTCAGGCTTGACAAAGCCCTGGCTGGGATGATCTAATTGGGTTTGGTCCTGCTTTGAGCAGGGGGTTGGACTAGATGACCTCCTGAGGTCCCTTCCAACCCTGAGATTCTATGATTCTATGATTCTATGATTTCCAGCAGATCGAGGGACGTGATTATTCCCCTCTATTCGGCACTGGTGAGGCCTCATTTGGAGTACTGTGTCCAGTTTTGGGCCCCACACTACAAGAAGGATGTGGATAAATTGGAAAGAGTCCAACGGAGGGTAACAAAAATGATTAGGGGGCTGGAGCACATGACTTATGAGGAGAGGCTGAGGGAACTGGGATTGTTTAGCCTGCAGAAGAGAAGAGTGAGGGGGGATTTGATAGCTGCTTTCAACTACCTAAAAGGGGGTTCCAAAGAGGATGGATCTAGACTGTTCTCAGTGGTAGAAGATGACAGAACAAGGAGTAATGGTCTCAAGTTGCAGAGGGGAGGTTTAGGTTGGATATTAGGAAAAACTTTTTCACTAGTAGGGTGGTGAAGCACTGGAATGGGTTACCTAGGGAGGTGGTGGAATCTCCTTCCTTAGAGGTTTTTAAGGTCAGGCTTGACAAAGCCCTGGCTGGGATGATCTAGTTGGGTTGGTCCTGCTTTGAGCAGGGGGTTGGACTAGATGACCTCCTGAGGTCCCTTCCAACCCTGAGATTCTATGATTCTATGATTCTATGATAAGACAGTAAATATCATAAAGCCACTATATAAATACATGGTAAACCCAGACCTTGAATATTGCATGCGGTTCTGGTTGCTCTATCTGAAAAGTGGAAATGGAAAGGTTCAGCGAAGGGCAACAAAGGTGATCAAGGGCATGGAATGGATTTCATAAAAGGAGAGACTAAAAAGATGTAATTAACCTGTGGAACTCATTGCCATGGGACGTTGTGATTGTCAAAAGTATAACTGGGTTAATAAAAAAACTGGATAAGTTAATGAAGGGTAGGTCCATCAATGGCTGTTAGCCAAGATGGTCAGGGATGCACGCTATACTCCGGACGACCCTAAACCCCACCCTGACTGCCAGGAGTGGAAGGCAGGGGTGGATCACTCCGTAGGTTTCCTGTTTTGTAAACTCCCCCTGAAGTTCTGGCACTGGTCACTGTTGTAGACAGGATACTGGGTAGGGTGACCAGACAGCAAATGTGAAAAATCGGGACAGGGGGTCGGGTGGTATTAGGAGCCTATATAAGAAAAAGACCCAAAAATCGGGACTGTCTCTATAAAATTGGGACATCTGGTCACCCTAATACTGGCCACAACAGACCATGGTCTGACCCAGTCTGGCAGCTCTTACGTATTGTCAGTAGATGATTTCTTGGAGAGAAAATGAATTTGGCTTTCATGGATTGGGCCATGACCAGTCAGGTACCATGCTATCCTCTCACTGAGGGTGGTGTGGAAATGCTGCTGCTTACCCAGATGCTTCTGCAGGATATCATACAGGAAGATCTGGATGACCTTGTAAACTGGAGTAATAGTAATAGGATGAAATTTAATAGTGAGAAGTGTAAGGTTATGCATTTAGGGATTAATAACAAGAATTTTAGTTATAAGCTGGGGACACATTAGTTGGAAGTAACGGAAGAGGAGAAGGACCTCGGAGTCCTGGTTGATCATAGGATGACTATGAGTCGCCAATGTGATGTGTCCGTGAAAAAAGCTAATGCGGTCTTGGGATGCATTAGGCGAGGTATTTCTAGTAGAGATAAGGAGGTGTTAGTACCGTTATACAAGGCATTGGTGAGACCTCATTTGGAATACTGTGTGCAGTTCTGGTCTCCCATGTTAAGAAGGATGAATTCAAACTGGAACAGGTACAAAGAAGGGCCACTAGGATGATCCAAGGAATGGAAAACCTGTCGTATGAAAGGAGACTCAAGGAGCTTGGTTTGTTTACCTTAACCAAAAGAAGGCTGAGGGGAGATAGGATTGCTCTCTTTAAATATATCAGAGGGATAAATACCAGGGAGGGAGAGGAATTATTTCAGCTCAGTACCAATGTTGACACAAGAACAAATGGATATAAACTGGCCATCAAGAAGTTTAGACTTGAAATTAGATGAAGGTTTCTAACCATCAGAGTGAAGTTCTGGAACAGCCTTCCAAGGGAAGCAGTGGGGGCAAAAGACCTATCTGGCTTCAAGATTAAACTAGATAAGTTGATGGAGGGGATGGTTTGATGGGATAACATGATCTTAGTCGAAGGTCAGTTAATTGCCATCAGTGGTAAATAGGACCAATGGTCAATGACGGGATGTTAGAAGTTACTACAGAGAACTTTTTCCTGGGTGTCTGGCTGGTGAGTCTTGCCCACATGCTCAGGGTTCAGCTGATCGCCATATTTGGGGTCAGGAAGGAATTTTCCTCCAGGGTAGATCGGCAGAGGCCCTGGAGGTTTTTCGCCTTCCTCTGCAGCATGGGGCACGGGGCATTTCTAGAGGATTCTCTGCATCTTGAAGTCTTTAAACCATGATTTGAGGACTTCAATAGCTGAGACATAGGTGAGAGGATTATTCCAGGAGTGGGTGGGTGAGATTTTGTGGCCTGCATTGTGCAGGAGGTCAGACTAGATGATCATAATGGTCCCTTCTGACCTTAAAGTCTATGAGTCTATGAGTAGCATCGTTTGTGTATAATGGAGCGAGTAGCCCGCTGGGCCGTGTCTCAGGGAGTGCCTGGATGGGAGGAAAGGTTTGAGTAGGACTTTCTGGGGATGCTCAGTGCTGCAGCTTGTTTCCTACATTGTCTGGGCCACAGGATTTCCACACAGGCTCTTACACACAAACGTGCACACACTCACCTAAGAAACACGTGGCACACACACAGGCGACAGCTGCAGGAAGGAGACCTTATATACATTCCTTCGGTCTCCCTTTGGCTCTCCTGCCTTGGGCCTCCACCTGCATTGGCTAGTCTCATTCTCCGCCAGCTCCTTGCACTCACTCCTGCTCTCTCAGGGTCTCTCCCCCTGGCCGGCCCTTTCTTGTCCCATCTCTTGCGCTCTGGCGGCTCCAGTGTCCAGTCTGTGCACACACAGCTCGGGGCACAGGCAGGGCTCTGTCCATGCTCATGGGGCTGCGAATGCCCTTCCTCCCTGGCTCCGTGCTCAGCAGAGTCTCCCCGTCCTCTCCCTCTTCGAGAATTTTCTCCGTGATGAATGAGCTTTGGAAACTTTCCCAGAGCTGTCACCGGAGCCTCCGAGCTGCGGCTAATTGAGTCAGATCTGCTCCGGCAGAACAGTGGGATTAATCTGCTTCTCTACTGAATCAGCCGCCATAGGGAGGGAAGGAGGGAGAGAAAGAGCGAGCCCAGTGCTGCATAGGAGGGAGGGAAGGAGGCTGGATGGACAGGGCACAGCTGGAGGGGGGGAGGGGAGGTGGGTAGTGAGTGGGGCAGTAGGATTGGGGAGGGAGAGGCAGAAGCAGCAGGTGATGCTGTTGCGACCCAGCTCTGGTGCTGCTCTGGCTGCGGGTTGAGTCAGTGCACTTGCTGCTGCTGCAGTTCTGGCCAGCGTGGTGGAAACACTGCCCTTTGGCTCTGGGGAACCAATAACTGATACAACCCTTGGCCCCAAGCTTAGATTCAACCCTCAGTTAAAAGTCTGCTCCCTCTCTGAGGGTTAAAATCATCTGTTCTGTGTTTTCTGCCCCAATGCTTTCTGGTCCCAGCCAGTGATGGGGGAGCTCTGGCTAGGGGATTGGGCTCCACATCCAGTGATCCCCAAGCTCAGAAACCTCTAGAGCTTTGAAGCCCCCTCCCAAGCAGACAGGAGGTTCCTCCTTCTCCCACTCCTCTCCTGAGGCCTTGTCTTCTCCTGAGGACAACCAGCAACCTCCTCTGCCTACATGTGGCTTGTTCCCTCTCACCCACTGCTTAAACTGGGGGGAAAGGTGGTACTCTCGGAGGCTCTGCCCACAAACCAAGCTCCACCCACTTGGATTGCCAGACTTCTAGCAGCGTGAAAATGCTCAAAATAAGATTGCTGGAGCTTCAAGAGCTGTGCTGGATAAAGGCACATTCAGCACATGCCCAGGGCCCTGGCTCCCAGAACCATGTGGGGACATCAGAAGCTCAGTTTCCATTAAACATCATTCCTAGCCCTCATGGTTGTGAAGAAAATCTTGAAAGTGTTCCCTGGGTGTGTAAGTGGTGCAGTGAACCTGCCCGAGTCTGGAGAGAGCCTGCAGCCGAGGGCAGACAGGAGCAGCTAGAGCCAGGAAGGAAGCCGACTGACCTCACACCGCTCTGAGCAAACCTGGCCCCTGCTGCTATTTGGAGTGGGGTGGAGGGGACTGGGACAGCTGGAGGGGGGAATTTGGATGCTCCACTGGGCTCTGTGGGATCGGCGCGCCCTCGGTTGGGGGCTCACATGTCATTCCTTCTCTCTGGTGTTTTGGCTCTGCTCAGGGGATTAGTGGGGGGAAAGTAGGTGTTTCTTTTTTAAGCACCACTCCTTCCTGACCCCAGAATAGAACGTCACTCACAGCAGAATATGCAGATCTGTGATCTGCCCTCTTCCTGATGTGCTCTGACCAGCTGCAGTGTCTCCAGGGCAGGGCTGGCTCTGGCTTCAGCGCCGCCCCCCTCCAGGTGCCGCCCCAAGCACGTGCTTGGTCGGCTGGTGCCTGGAGCCGGCCCTGCTCCAGGGCGTTGGTCCCCTGCTCCTCAGCAATTCACTTAGATATCGTCTTCTAGAAGTGATTGTGAACCTGCTTCCTCCCCTGGTAGCACTCGCAAGTTGGAGTTGTGATTGTGTATCACAGTGTGATTCACAGTGGTGGGGTGTGCGTGAAGTGGGGGAGGGTGGTTGTGGTGAGCTGAGTGTGCTGGAGACGGCATTAGTGCCGGTGTGCTTGGGAGTCACGATGGTGCTGGGCTAATGCCTGGAGACTGGCCCTGCCTTCTGTGTGAACGTGGCCTTATGAGCTCCTTGCTGCCTTGCACTGCGCTGAGCCTGAGGAACTGTGAACAGCAGCCACTGTACATTAACAGTGTTTTGTGTGGGTATTGCAGTGCCAGAGGGCGTATTTAAAGAATCCAAATATATCATGGCTCTTGTGCTAGGGAAGGGAGAAGACCAGAAGGCTCACTGAAAACCACCAGGAACCTCACCTTGCAGATCTAACTCTCCTGTGCAATGCATAGGTACCGCAGTGATGGGTCCCATCGGAAACCCGCAGCCAGCCAGATAGCAGATGGGGTTGAATTTTTTGTTCCCAACAAAATATGGCTGGGTTCATGAAAACATTTTGATTTTCCTGACATTTTCTATTTTTCAAAAGAAAATGTGGGGGGTGGGGTGAATTCCTCAGTGTTTTGGGATGTGGGGGCATTGTGAGTGTGTTTTGGATTCCCAGTTTTGACTCTTCTAATTAGTGATAAAATGGGATTTTTCAAAACATATTTTCTGAACATATTCAATTTCAAAACTGAAAAAAATGGGGTTTGAAAAATATGATTTTTAAAACGAAAATCTCTTCAAAAATTCACTGAAAATTTTGAAATGTGAAAAATTTGTTCATTTCACAAATCGAGGGGATAAAACTGATATTTTTTTTTTTGGCTCAACCTTTTTTAACAAACTGATATTGGTAGATTTAGATGGCAGGGTTGTGTCAGTGCAAGCAGTGCTTAAAGTGCACCCGCACAAGGGGCTGCAAACCCAAAATTTCTAAGAAAGCCAGGTGGCTGAGCAGTGCATGTGTTTAGAACCATCTGGGGGAAGCCAGCCTCTGCTGATTGGCTGCTTTGCCCATTTGCCTGCTTCCTAGGGTAGAGCTACCAATGAGAGCTGCTGCAGGAAACACTCCCCCGCTGCTTAGCAGCCTGACACCATCCTTACAGGAGGGGAAGGACAAGAGGGAGCAGAAAGAGCTGGGCAGCTCTGCCTCCTTTCCCCCCTTCTTCTCCTGTGAGCAATTGGATGGTTCCTCTCCTCCCCCTCCCTCCCTGCAACACCTGCCTGAGAAGGGGTGAAGGGGCCCCACTGCAGTCCCCTAATTTGGGAGAGGGGTTGAAGACAAGTGCCACAGAGCTGTAGGAGGAGCAGAGGTGATGCTGGGGGTGGTGCAGAATTGATATGGAGGCAGAATTGATGTGGAGACCGGGGGGACAAGATTCATTTGGGGGTTGGGGGAGAATTAATTGCTGGACAGATGTGAGAGTGATCAGACCCCCCGACACACACTATTTTAGACCATATTAAGCACTGAGTGCAGTTACGCTATCACAAAGCTCCATAGGGAGTGAGCCGGCTTGCAGGGCATGATACAATGTGATTTACTCACAGATCTTTATAGAATTTGAGGACCTCCAGCAGCAGATTTATTCTGAAACAATAGATATCTAAGGATTGAACCCTGGATAGAAAACAGTGCTCTTCCCACTGTAGATAAAAGTGGAGGCATCGCTGCAGAGGAGCTCAGAGCAAATGTTGATTTGCCAGAATTTCCCCCCAATTTCAGGAAGTAATTAAGGCAATTCCCAGATCTTCACTTTTATTAACCCGCAAGCTCCTGGCCCAGATTGTCTGCTGAGCCCAGGTGTGGGGGATCAGGGCTCCTTGAATCTCTGCCAAGCCCCAGTCCAAGGGCTACTCCAAGATGTGCCATTTGCCACAGACCCCAAGGGACGATGTATCAGCTGAAGATAGCTGCCGTGGATTCTAGTCACGCATCCTCTCCTCTCCCTGCCCTGACACTCCCTGCTCTGCAGGTTGTACAGAGGAAGATGCTAGCACCCAACAATAGAGGAATCCTTTCAGCTAGGGGTATACAGCCAGTTTCTGCTTTCTTTGCATGCCTCAGTAATGCAAAGGGAGCAGAGCAGGGCAAAGAATCAGCCCCCACCTGTAGCCACTGTTGCCCTGTGCTGCACCAACTTCAGTGGTTTGGAGGTCTGGCTCAGTCTGGACAAAACCTAGGTTCTTCTTCCAGCAGGTAATACTGGGAGTGCCCTGAAAATCAGCCGCAATGAGATGTCAGAGGCTTCCAGCCTCCTGCTGGCAGATGCTACGGGAAGGGGTGGAAGCCCCATTGCATGGGATATTTAAAACTAGGCTGAACAAACCTGTAGCAAATGTATTATAGGGAGCAGGGCTGCACTGACCCCAGGAGAGGGGCTGAATGGGACTTACTAGGTCATTCCCCACACTGAGTCCTAGGATTGTGTGGCAGGCTATTTCCAGGGCCCTTCTGCTCCCGACCAGACCAGAGCCACAGGCTGCAGAGGAGCACAAACGCAAAAGAGAAAATCCACCTATGGAGCCATGGTGACATACAGACCAGGCCCCAGGTCATTCTAGGCTGAGCTTTGGTCTAGGCTCAGGCTGGGCTATTTTTAGAGCTCTGCATTTCACTTTGGGTTCCCTTTCAGCCTCAGCAGGACCATTCCCCTCTCCTCCTCCGTCACAGCCTGTTTTATTTATTGGGAATCTCAACAAGGTTTCTTTACTTATTCATATTGTTGGTTAAATTTCATAGTCACAGATGTAAATACTCTAATAGTATTTCTTCCCTTCCGCCGTTTAAAGAGGGGAGCTTTCTGTATATGAATTAATTGAAACAGAATAAATCAGATCTGGCTGCATAGGGCATGTGCTTGAGGGAGGACACAGTGTTCCAAGGATATTCCCAGAATGCACCTTGCTTTGTGGCTAGAGGTACAGACATTCTGGTTTGGTGAGGCTGCACAAGCTTCCCAGCCAATCACACTGAAACCAGTGACCTGCCTGCTTAGCCGCCTCCCTCCTGTCATGCCCAGCAGCCCCATCGGTGTAAGAGAGGAATGAGGATGTGCAGATGCTTATGGGCTGGCTGCATTATGTGCCCTGTCTGAACTCCAGTCCCCCCTGCCCAGGACTCACATGGCGGGCGGGTGTAAAGCCAGCTCTGCACCAGCTAGCAAGGAACACTCTGCCAGGGGCAATCCAGAGGGGGCCTCCCAGCTGCTTTGGCCCAACACACCCATTGTAAAGTGGCTGCAGGACAGTAGAGGGTACCTAGAACCCAGTCACACCCTGCTGTAACCATTAGCCTGCACTCCCTCCCCTGTCTGTGTGGCTGCCTTGCCGCGGATGTGGTGATGTTTGAGGCCTGGGGAAGGTCTGTCACTGCTGGAGTGAGAGATTTTCCTCTTGGGCTCAGTGAGACATTGTGTTAGCTGAGCGGTTGCTGAGCTGTTCCTTCTGATTTGTTCAAGGTAAGATCACCCTTCTCCTTGCCCTGGGGTTTGGCTTATTCCTGGCCACTGAGAGTCACACATTCACTCATATTGTGCAAAATTATCCCCAGGGATTTGCAGTTACTGCTGGGGCTGGAGGGAGAGCATCTGGAGCGAGCCTTGAGATCTCTTGGGGGGTGGGGCGGGGCAGGGAGGACTAACAGTGCAGCAAGAGGGGAGGAGAGAGCTGCCCTGTGCTCTGCTGTCCTCCCTCCTTACAGACAGGTCACCAGCACAACAGACCCAGTACAGCAGAGAGAGGTGGAGCCGAGCCCCGGGTCGCGGAGGGTTCTGCCTCCCATGTGAATAAGGCTGCTTAAGGAAAGCGCTTCTAAGAGGGTCATAAATCTTTGATGAGGATTCGTTAATGCTCTGAGTTAAACTGGACTGGGTGTGAATTGCACGGGCAGCGCTGGCTGCAGGGAGATTATTGTGTCAGCCAACCACTGCTCATTAAGTCAGAGTCTCAGGAAAATAAGGCCCGGTGGGCAGGACGCAGGGAAACAGGGCTCAGGAAACAGCAACTGCACAGGAAAGAACAGCAAAGGGCTGGGCTGTTTCGCGCCCCCACCCAGTTTCTCCTGATTTAGGTTGACACAGGAGGGGCTGAGTGAGGGAGTAAACACCAAAAGCCCCAGCGTAAGTACCCTTAGCCTTAGAAAGTTTTTCCTAATATCCTAACCTAAATCTCCCGCGCTGCAGATTAAGCCCATTAACTTCTTATTTTATCTTCAGTGGACCTGGAGAACAATTGATCACCTCCTCTTCATAACAGCCCTTAACATATTTGAAAACTGCCATCAGGTCTCCCACTCAGTCTTCTTTTCTCAAGACTAAATATGTCCAGTTCTTTAAACCATTCCTCGTAGGTCAGCTTTTCTGAAATTTTTATCATTTTTATATCTCTCCCCTAGACTTTGCAATTTGTCCATATTTTGCCTAAAATGTGGTACCCAGACTTGGACACAATACTCCTGCTGGGGCCTCTCCCAATGCTAAGTAAAGCGGGACAGTTACCTCTCATGTCTTACGTACAACACTCCTGTTAATACGCCCCAGAATGATATTTAAACCATGATTTGAGGACTTCAATAGCTGAGACATAGGTGAGAGGATTATTCCAGGAGTGGGTGGGTGAGATTTTGTGGCCTGCATTGTGCAGGAGGTCAGACTAGATGATCATAATGGTCCCTTCTGACCTTAAAGTCTATGAGTCTATATTAGCCTTTTTTTGCAACTGCATCACATTGTTGACATATTCAGTTTGTGATCCAGTCTAAACTCCAAATCTTTTCCCACAGTACTACCATCTGGCCAGTTATTCCCCTTTTTGTAGTTGTGCATTTGATTTTTCCTTCCTAAGCAGGGCCGGCTCCAGGCACCAGCGTACCAAGCATGTGCTTGGGGCGGCACCTTAGGGGGGGCGGCGCTCAGGGCTGTGCTTTTTTTTTCTCCTTTAAACGTTGCGGCTGGCTGGGAGAGCGGGCCGCCCTGCTCTGGCTGTGAGAGCGGGGGCGGGGCCAGGCTGGCCGCCCTGGCAGCGGAGCTCCGGCCAGGCTGGCTGCCCTCCCAGCGCAGCTCCGGGAGAGTGGGGCCCGGGCTGGGCTGGCCGCCCTCCCAGCACAGCTCCGGGAGAGCGGGGCCCGGGCCGGGCTGGCCGCCCTCCCAGCGCAGCTCCGGGAGAGCGGGGCCTGGGCCGGGCTGGCGGCGAAGCTCCGGCCGCGGCCGGGAGAGCGGGGCCCGGGCCGGGCTGGCCGCCCTCCCCGCGCAGCTCCGGGAGAGCGGGGCCCGGGCTGGGCTGGCCGCCCTCCCCGCGCAGCTCCGGGAGAGCGGGGCCCGGGCCGGGCTGGCCGCCCTCCCCGCGCAGCTCCGGGAGAGCGGGGCCCGGGCCGGGCTGGCCGCCCTCCCCGCGCAGCTCCGGGAGAGCGGGGCCCGGGCCGGGCTGGCCGCCCTCCCCGCGCAGCTCCGGGAGAGCGGGGCCCGGGCCGGGCTGGCCGCCCTCCCCGCGGAGCTCCGGCAAGGAGAGGCGCTGGCGGCGGGGGGAGGGAATTGTTGCTGCGCAAAACTGGGGGGGGGGGTTCGGTGGGGCGGCGCTTGGGGTGTTTGTTTGTTTTTTGCTTGGGGCGGCCAAATAGCTAGAGCCGGCCCTGTTCCTAAGTAAAGTGCTTTGCACTGATCTTTTTTGAATTTCATCTTGTCGATTTCAGACCAATTCTCAAATTTGTCAAGGTCCTTTTGAATTCTGCTCCTGCTTTCCAAAGTGCTTGCAACCCCTCCCAGCATCGTGTCATCTGCACATTGTATAAGCACACCCTCCTCTCCATTGTCCAAGTCATCAATGAAAATATTGAATAGTACCAGACCCAGAACTGACCCCTGTAGGAGCCCACTAGAGACACCTTCCCAGTTTGACAGCAGACTATTGATAACTGCTCTTTGAATATGGTCTTTCAACTAGTTGTGCACCCAATTTATAGTAATTTTATCTAGACCACATTTCCCTAGTTTGCTTATGAGAATGTCACATAGGACTGTGTCGAAAGCCTTCCTAAAATCAAAATATATCATGTCTACTGCTTTCCCCACTTTGCCAGGAACCTGTCAAATAATGGAGCTTACTGTGTGCAGGAAGCAAGGGCGGAAGTGAGGTAATTTGTATTTATGCACAAGCTCCACTTGGTCTCATCTGGGATTGCATCTGGGGCTGGGGCTTTGTCCGAATGTGTGTGTGACAAGTGTGCAACAGAACGGGCCTGTTCTGTGTGTGTAACAGTTGTGCAGCAGTACAGGCCTGTTCTCTGTGTGTGTGCATGTCTGTGTTTGTGTGTGACAGGTGTGCAGCGTTACGGGCCTCTGTACGTGTGTGTGTGTGTGTGTGTGTGTGTGTGTGTGGTGACAGGTGTGCAGCAGTAGAGGTCTGGGGGGTGTGTGTTTGTGCGTGAGTGTGCCACAGTATGGGCCTGTTCTGTGGGTATGTATGTGTGACAGGACTGCAGTAGTACGGGCCTGGTGTGTGGGTGTGTGTGGGTGTGTGGGTGTGTGTGCGTGCGCGCGACAGGTGTGCATCAGAACAGGTCTGGTGTGTGTGTGTTTGTGTGTGTGTGCAGCAGTATGGACCTGTTCTCTGTGTGTGTGTGAGACAGGTGTGCAGCAGTACAGGTCTGGTGTGTGTGTGCGTGTGTGTAGCAATACGGGCCTGTTCTGTGTATGTGTGTAAGTTTGTGTATGTGTGTGAGAGGTGTGCAGCAGTACAGGTCTGGGGTGGGTGGGTGTGTGCGCAGCAGTATGGGCCTCTTCTGTGTGTATGTGTGTGTGACAGGTCTGCAGCAGTACGGGCCTGTTCTGTGTGTGTGACAGGTGTGCAGCGGTACGGGTCTGGTATGTGTGCATTTGTTTGTGTGTGTGTGTGTGTGCAGCAGTATGGGCCTGTTCTGTGTGTGTGTGTGTGTGTGTGTGTGTGTGACAGGTGTGCAGCAGTACAGGTCTGGGGTGTGTGTGTGTGACAGGTGTGCAGCAGTATGGGTCTGATGTGTGTGTGTGTGCAGCGGTATGGGCCTCTTCTGTGTGTATGTGTGTGTGACAGGTCTGCAGCAGTACAGGCCTGTTCTCTGTGTGTGTGCGTGTCTGTGTTTGTGTGTGAGAGGTGTGCAGCAGTACGGGCCTCTGTGTGTGTGTGTGTGTGTGTGTGTGTGTGTGTGTGTGACAGGTGTGCAGCAGTACAGGTCTGGGGTGTGTGTGTTTGTGCGTGAGTGTGCCGCAGTATGGGCCTGTTCTGTGGGTATGTATGTGTGTGTGACAGGACTGCAGCAGTACGGGCCTGGTGTGTGTGTGTGTGTGTGTGTGTGTGTGTGTGTGTGTGTGTGTGTGCACGCGCGACAGGTGTGCATCAGTACAGGTCTGGTGTGTGTGTGTGTTTGTGTGTGTGTGCAGCAGTATGGACCTGTTCTCTGTGTGTGTGAGAGACAGGTGTGCAGCAGTACAGGTCTGGTGTGTGTGCGCGTGTGTGTAGTAATACGGGCCTGTTCTGTGTATGTGTGTAAGTTTGTGTATGTGTGTGAGAGGTGTGCAGCAGTACAGGTCTGGGGTGGGTGGGTGTGTGCGCAGCAGTATGGGCCTCTTCTGTGTGTATGTGTGTGTGACAGGTCTGCAGCAGTACGGGCCTGTTCTGTGTGTGTGACAGGTGTGCAGCAGTACGGGTCTGGTATGTGTGCATTTGTTTGTGTGTGTGTGTGTGTGCAGCAGTATGGGCCTGTTCTCTGTGTGTGTGTGTGTGTGTGTGTGTGTGTGTGTGAGAGAGAGAGAGAGAGAGAGAGAAACAGATGGGCAGCAGTTCGGGCCTGTTCTGTGTGTGTGTGTGTGTGTGTGTGTGTGTGTGTGTGTGTGTGTGTGTGTGTGTGTGAGAGAGAGAGAGAGAGAGAGAGAGAGAGAGAGAGAGGTGCAGCAGTATGGGCCTGTTCTGTGTGTGTGTGTGTGTGTGTGTGACAGGTGTGCAGCAGTATGGGTCTGGTATGTGTGTGTGTGTGCGCGTGTGGCAGTATGACCCTCTTCTGTGTGTATGTGTGTGTGACCGGTCTGCAGCAGTACAGGACTGTTCTCTGTGTGTGTGTGTGTCTGTGTCTGTGTTTGTGTGTGACAGGTGTGCAACAGTGCAGGCCTGTTCTGTGTGTATGTGTGTGAGAGGTGTGCAGCAGTACAGGTCTGGTGTGTGTGTGTGTGTGTGTGTGTGCAGCAGTATGGGCCTGTTCTGTGTGTGTGTGTGTGTGTGTGTGTGTGTGTGTGTGTGTGTGTGTGTGTGACAGACGTGCAGCAGTACAGGTCTGGTGTCTGTGTGTGTGTGTGTGTG